>DWPV01001145.1:0-22268 GCA_018251915.1 Urbanus proteus proteus | reverse complement strand
AAAAAAAAAAAAAAAAAAAAAAAAAAAAAAAAAAAAAAAAAAAAAAAAAAAAAAAAAAAAAAAAAAAAAAAAAAAAATATACACGACGAATAGATAACCTCTCTTCCGTTGGGAAGTCGGTTAAAAAAGACATGTTATCTTATTACAAATTACATTACACCACCGTCATCAGATCATCGATATCAAGTTTTTTTATGATAAATTATTTGAACTGAAGTTCAATGTGATGGAGTCGTCAAATCGAATCATATGAATCTAAACTTCTGTCGCTTTTAGCCACTGAATACTTCCACCATTCACCTCCATGCGTCAAATTCTAAACCGTAAAACGATAATGTTAAAAGCTAAAAGCGTTAAATTGTTTCCATTGAATTAAAAAAAAAATACAATTTGGAAATATCTGCCATTTTCTAACTAAATTAGTTTATCTAAACAGAACTAGTAAAATTAAACCTTGTACTTTCATACATGAAAGTCCCGAACTTTCATACAAGATACCGAACTTCATCTAAACATATTTTTTTACCTTCGTTCTTCCTTTTTTACATACCTGTATTATACAAAAAGTCAACATGTGTGGATTGCAATTGGATATACACGCATTAAATCGTAACTTTCCTCAATTTGCTTCTGTAGAGTGCAAATACACGTCCATGTTAATCTATTAACCTAATTTTGCGGGTAATGTGGGTTACGCCCTCAATGCTCTCGTACAAAATGAGTTTTACTTTTAATAGGCTGTTGTTATCTTGATGGCACTTGTATGAAAAACGTAGGTTATGAAGCTAACTTGCCAGTTGGCTTACTTTAAAAGTGGCAACTTTTAGCGTATTTTTACGTCATCTTAAATTGTTCCGTGAGAATTAGGGACAACAAATCCGCAAGTATATTTCTCATGACTTAAATTTTTGGATGGAATTTATGCAACTTTTGCGATTTATTTCTATTGTTTAATTTTTTTTATGGTACCTGAACCGATTTTGATAGAAACCAGCAAATAAAAGTCACAAGAAGATACGTATATTACTTACATTCTGTTCCGTATACCTAATTACATGTCTGATAAAATTATATGTGAGCTGAGGAAAAAATCGTTACTAAACATAGACGTCGGTTTTATTTATCTGTATACATTTCCATGGTATTAAATTTGCTTTTAGTTTTAAAGTTCATAGTTAATGCAAGTTTCTCAAAGAATTTAGAGAACGCTCCATGAATTTCGATTAGGAACATTTTGTAGCAGTGTCGGAAAGGATTTTCTGAATCAGAGACATTTTTAACGGAAAGCGATTGGTTGGTCTATTGCCAAGTTTATGTCAGCAGAATATAAGTTTTATTGGGTCATGTTATTGCAGTAACATGATAAATACCTTCGTTTAGTGTCGCCGTGACTCGAGTACCGTTTTGCAGCTCTTCACGTTTTAACTATTTATGAGTGAATACAATTTTGTGGCAGAATTTTCATTATGGGTTTTTACTGCTTTTTTCCTGGGTACTCTTCTGCAATTAAACAGTCAAATTTAGTGCTCAGAGTTCTGTGACCAAGCGAATAACTAAATAAAACATGCTACTTGATTTTAACTGTTTTATTAAAGTCTTTAAGTTGCTAAAAATTATAAAATTCTGCAATGTTATTATCAGTCCTAATGAAAGGAAACATAAAATGTTTACATATGTAGCGCAGTGATATGTAATGCTACGGAACTATTTGAAGTAATTGTAATTGAAATTTCCTAGTTTTTGTGTAAGTATTTGTTAACATTTCACGATGGTTAACACGAACAAGATGTAAGAACTCGAGTACACGTACAACGAGTACAATATAGAGAAAACGCAGCGATGTAGCGTTGTTGTAGCGAACTTGTTGAAATTTAAAAAAGTGCACAATACATCTAGTTTTTCATAGTTATCCGATATTGCGGTTAGTTTATTTGTTCGCAAAGTTTAGCAAATCAAACCAATTAACTAATAGTAACAAAGCGAGGAAGCACAAGGAAGTAATTTAGTCAATTAGCCTGCATCGGCAACGCGCAGGACCGCATGCAAGCAATTATTGCGAGTTGCAGTGTTCCTGTTTCCTGCGTCCCAAATGAAACTCCTGATGCGATGGCAACAGACTTTAATTGAACGTTTGAATACTAAGTGCGCAACTTTCTTGCTGTACAATTGTTGGTTTTTATTAATCATCTAGTTTATTTTTATAGCCGTCGTTTAACAGCATTTTCCCAAATTTTTTTAAAGAAGGGTCTCAAAATGGTCTTAAGAGAAGATTTCATCATCTCAGCTTAGAATTTGATAGCTACCCTACCTATACTGATCCTAGCAATCGACAAATCTAAGCAATATCGGGCGCGTTCAAGAATTACATGGGTGACGGTTAATGATATAATTTTATGCGCTGTTCCATGTTTTGAAGTGTACGTTGAGTCGTCGGTCTCGTTTGTTACCCTTGGATAATAACAATCCTTAAATGTTATTGGGAGCTTCATATACTGTTTAATGTAACGTGCGGATTTAGCACTTTCCTCCTCAAAACCGCATGGCATTTATGTGATGGTGTACCTATACTCCAGACCGTCCAAATTTACGTGGAAAGACTCACGCAACACAAAGATATATGAAAAGATATAAAAAGCTTCCATACCTTTCATGATACAATCTTTTTATAGGTCTGACGGTCTGTTAGGTATAACGCTTACCAACAATCTGACCTTTCCTAGAAATGTGGCTCACATTTATGAGGCCATAGGGCAACGCTTATCCGTTTATCAGCAAAATGCATTACCCGGGGTGTAGGTTCTCTTCCGGTAGCTATATTGCAACTAACGATAGAAACTAACCGATATAAGCTGGAGCCACTAAAACTAACTAAAACTAGTTTAAATGAACTAACTCTTGTACATTTCTTAAAGCTTCATCCACACTTTTATGGAGTCATTGTCACTGGAGCCTAATAGTATTATAATTAAAAGATAGTCAACAATTCAGACTATTTGAAGTCTATTGCAAAAAAAAAACAATACCTAACAATTAAAACGCTTGGATTCAAATCAAAAAGGAAGAATCAAATCAATTTAAACGAACAATCAGGATATAGGCACAAACGTTATTTAATAGGTCCTCGTTGTATTGTTCTATCATTTGAATGTTAAAAACTTCCTTTTTAACTAGCATCGGACAACGCCGATGTGTCCTACTTTCAGGCAATCCGGGGTAGTGCATACTTTTGCTTTTTGCTTTTAATTTCAAAACTGAAAGCTGGATGACAGATAAATACTTGCAAAATTTACCGAAATTCATTTGCTTTTATTTATCCTATATCTGTCAAGACTGTCAAAGAGCACTTCTTTGACAGTCTTGACCTTCTAAATTCAATGTTCTATGTTCAATTGTTAATCATAAAGTTTTAATCTTCGATTACATTACGGAATACCCTTATTCTAATTAAGTAACCGATTTTAACGAGAGTTTCGACGCGAAAGGAAAGGCCATTTCCTGTATCACCTAGGACATGACCAAACTATATTTTATCCTATATCTATCAAGACTGTTAAAGAGTACTTCTTTAACAAAGAGTACTTCTTTCGTGTTAAAGAGTACTTCTTTAACAGTCTTGATCTTCCAAACCTATGTTCAATTGTTAATCATAAAGTTTTAATCTTCGATTACATTACAGAATACCCTTATTCTAATTAAGTAACCGATTTTAACGAGAGTTTCGACGCGAAAGGAAAGGCCATTTCCTGTATGACCTAGGACATGACCAAACTATTTTCCATGTATATAAATAGTTTCCCAAATGATTATTTGTTTAACATGAAATAATAGAAAAACCGTGAATGAGGATACAGTGTTAATAGTATCATTATTTCTATAAATATTCTGTGATTAGGAAGTCAGGAACGTCAGTCGTCGTGTTATCATGTGTTTACAATTACAGCATAATATATTGCTGTAACTTTATAGACCGCACATATAAACAGCTCCCGTTTCTCATTCACCGCGTACCTGTTTCATAGAGTTGATGTTGGTTTACCTTGAAAATGAAACTTTGCGTATGAAACTCTTTTGTATACTGTTTGACGCACAGTGTACTTGTTAATTGACTGAGATACGCTTTCGATTTTCCATTTCTATACAAATAAATGAAATTGAAATGTCTGTTTGTGATTCCCAAACAACCATTTTTTACTCAATGCATATGAAGTATGTATGAATGAAGTATGAATGCACCTATAACAGAAATGTAATTAGAATTAATTGTCTCTCTTTCTCTCTGTCTGTTTGGCTGAGGTAATCGTCTAAACGGCTGGGTCGATTTTAACGGGACTTTCACAGGAAGGTAGCTGAACATCTAAGGTGTAACTTTTTAAATTTAATTTTAGGTATCGTGTATGTACTTACACATGCATTGAGTAAAAAAAATATTTTTTTCAAATCACAAACAGACACTTCAATTTTATTTATTTGTATAGATTGCAGTAGTAAAACTAGTATTTTAGCATGCAAGTCATCTGATACTAAATTATCACTGCCATGTCTGTAACCTGTATCTAACTTCCATAAAGCCCAATAACTCAACCTGAAGCAGATCATTTGATCACAGATACGTTGCCACACCTTAGGGCTAAGTTCAACATACTTAAATACCTTACCGTATTATAATAGGAAACGTTTGTTCCAGGTGGTTCCCAGGTTATTAGGATCACTAGTGGGAGGTGGCATGAGTCCGACGCAACATTTAGAACAGCAGCAGGCTTTAGTCAAACAGTTCGCAGAAATACTGGAATTCGTACTCAAATTCGATGAACACAAGGTACGTATAATATTTACTGAATTAGTTCAGAAACTTCCCAAACTTAACTTGCAACTTAGAATAGATAACTTTGGAGCAAAGGATAGTCATTTTGGAGAGCCAGTTTTCACGACAACAAACATAGCATAATTATGACTCGGATTCGGAATAATACTAATTATAATTCGCAATGTGCTAATTATAATGTGTAATGATAATTCGGAAGTGTACAGGATGGAGACACGGAGACACTTCCGAAGACAGTTTCTTTAATTCTCGCCTATTCGTTTGCCCGTACTACTGATACAATAACTAAAATAATATTTATGTTTCGGCATTAAATTGTATAACTTATATTATTATGTTACTTCATTAAACTCAATAACATCGGGAAATGCTTATTTGCTGTTGACGATGGTGACATACTTGGCTTCATAAACTATAGTATATAATGTCAACAAAGTAGTGTGTACCGTCACCAGAATAGAACCTACCTATAGGTAATAACTCAATCAGCAATTGAGAGCCCTTTTGACCCCAACCTTGCAGTGTCGTTGCTCCAAGACAGCGCGACTATATGCATTTAAATCGTGCTATTATTTCTTCGAATTTTCTCGCTATCTTTTAAACACTTTCAGTGTCTGGGGAAAATGTTTTAAGTCGTGGTTCAAGGTTTTTGACTGGTATTAATGATCTTCTGATGCAATATTACTCGTAATTTGTCTTTAACATATCGAGAGTCGGTAGATTAAATTGAAATTATATGTGATTTATGGTATTTGTTCAAGGTATGTATCCATATACCGTGAAATTCAAAATTACATTTAACGAATCATAATATATCACATCTTTAACCCATTATCCGATGAAACGTACAATGATAATGAAACAATATAATCGATATTCGATTTTGTCTGTTCATAGAAGCAATTGATTCGATTGTGACTATTCACAATCAGTCGTCAGACAATGCTATCTAAACGTTAGTCATATCGGCCAATAAAGTTTTAAGTCTGATAGAAAGCAACGTAGCATGACCTCGCGTTGAGTCACCCACAACGTACTTTGCCGAATATATAAAGTTCGAAACGGGTCTCTACCAAAAATGGGTGGGAAGCCCTTAACCTAAAATTGAGTATAAATACCTTTTGTGTGATATGCCATTTGTTCGCGATTTCGTCTGGTGTATAGTAGTGATGCTGTCAAAATAAAGGTAGCTTGCCTTAAAATCTCAGTAACCTCGCCTTGCCTTGTTTGAAAAGCGTCGTGCTTGTCCAAAAACAAGAACGACGTCATCAATACATGTTATTCTTTGCTATCTTTAAATGACTTAGCAAGTTGAAAATTCCCAACTTTTGTTTCCAGACTCTACTTTTATTTACTTTGGTTCATTCACGCGTCAGTCGATATTACATGTCTACGTAAATTGTAATTTTCCCGGCTGTGGTTACTTGTGTTCTTTGTTCTGATTAATTCATTCGTCACTGTTTAGTTACGTAACTTAATTGGCAAGTATGTACACTTAGTAAAGCTTATGTTATTAAAATGTAAAATGTATAATTATTATATGCGTTGTAAAATAATGGACATAATACGATTCTGTCCCGTTTTCTTTTTAATATACAGATCACCAATTCATCATAATGTTTGTCACGAATATTTTATCACGACTACGAACTTGATAATATGCTTAGACTGATTTACCAAATCACAATTGGTATTTTGTACTTGATCTAATTATTTTCTTGATTCTATAGATGTATATCTGCCTCGTAAAATCTACGTAGTAAGTTCTATGATTCTCATGTAACTACTATTTATCTCAACATATTTGTATCTTATATGTATTTCCGTTAGCTGATTCATCACGGGTTTAATTATCAGCTGTCAAGTATCGAACTGTTACTCTTAATTGCGGATCATGTGAGACCGCGTTTGTCCACATCATTTAATGGATAACGGATCGGAAATAATAGATTGGTTTGCCATTTTCCCCATTTCACTCTCGGTTACCGAATACTCGACGTGCTTGTTGAATATTTCCTGTACATATGTTTGTATATCTATGCAATGTAAGCTTGTAGAACCCTTACTGGTTTCCGCTTGTGTAAGTTCTGTGTGAACTCACTTTGTGTAAAATTTCAATAATATTCAGGTGGCAATGTCTATTTACCATCACCTGGTCGGCATGGTCTTACGATTTGATTCGATTTATTGCCTTTAATTCAACTGTCACCGCGTAATGCATACTTAATATAATATTTATGAACCTCACTTGTTTAAAATATCGAAGTTGCTTACAGTTGCTAAGCCGCTTACAATTTAAACCCGCCCGTATCTCGTGACAAGATTCCGTAAGAGATTTTCAAGTTTTGATATCAGATTTCTTCAGTCGATAACTATATTACGCTCACAGAGAAGTCTTGTCGCGTCTGTTCCACTTGAATCGTTTAGCGTGCATATTATGCATCGAAAACAAAATTTGAAATACAGTCATAAAATGTTATAACTCTAAGATCTAAATTTATTAATGACATTTCGCAGTTCACATAAAGAATAGAGTCCGAATGGTCAATATCTAGATCGGTAGGGCAGCCCTTCCAAACACGAAAATGTAACATAGTGTCTAGTTCCAGATGACTTTTGGCGACAAGTCAAAGAAATTTTGAGTAATAATTAAGTAAAGCTCCATGAAAAAACCTTTTGCAGTGAAGAACTAATCATCTTATTTTACGTACCTATTTGAAAGTGTAGACGATTAGAATGTATTAATTTTCACGCACATTATCTATTTCCTAAAAGTAAATGAGTATTATTAATAGTTACTTATAAGAATTTTATATATTATATGTAAATAGCTAAGAAGTCCCTACCAATAAAAATCAAAGTTCTCGGACAGCTGCACTTAATGTTGAATTGTACGAAATCTGTATGATGTCATCGATTTCTTTCTACGAAATTACACACAGCTCCCTACGATTCTATTCGGCACAATCCAATATTTATGTGAATCATGTCAATGAAATCCTCAAATCAAAAAAAAATCAAACTTACATGATGTTAAACTCTAATATATCTTTTAGTAGGTATATGTAGTATGTGTCTTTTAGTATATCTGTATATCTTTTAGTCATGTAGTTACGAGGCTATGATATCACATGTATCTTTTGTACTCCGTGTATGCATAAACTATCTTTAGAATGTTGAGCCGATTCATTTGTTTCTTTTTACTCGGTACGCTCAAACAAAACCATGTTTGATCGGTATAAATAACTCAAATAATGTAAACCTTAATAAGTCACTTGAGACTTTGTTTTATACTGTGTAGTGATATGCGAAACTCGTTAATTATTTCAAAGTACGTTAAGTATTGAGCTTATCAAAACATTCTTCTGAATAACAATTACCAAAGGTCGTAACTTTTCTCATATCAGGCTCAATCACTGTTATTCAATCAGTGTTGGCTATAAACAATATTCATTGCAGAAACTTGAGGTAAACAGATATACTTTAGAGAAGATAAAGTGCATTCGTTTATTCAATATCATTTTTGCGAAAATGGTTTCGTCATGAATAAGTTGATGTATGCAAGTTTTATAACATTTATTTTCTTAATTCATTAAATTAAATGTACCTAGCGCCTGTTTAGCGGCAGCTTAGCCCTACTTAAGCCAGGAGGGCAGTTAACCCTTAGTCAACGTGAATTACACGCAGATTATTCGATTACATACGCTAACATTAACAATTTGTCCATAACAGATGAAAACGCCAGCCATCCAGAATGACTTCAGCTACTACAGGCGGATCGTGTCCCGCGGTGGTTTGATCAACGCGGAGCTGCCACCTGGCGAGGAGCCGCACATAGGCGCTGAAGTAGCTAACCGCATGTCACTGTTCTACGCGCAAGCCACGCCCATGCTGAAGGTCCTCTCAGAAGCCACCAGCCAGTTCGTGAACGACAATCAGCAAGACTTGGAGAACACGACGGAGACGCTCAGTACGATGGCTAAGGTCTGCTTGCGGATGCTGGAGAATCCGTAAGTTGCACTATCGTTTTGTAATATTTTTGATTTATTGATTTCATTGAAGGAGCAAGGGTAAGATAAACACGTTATAGTTTGACCTCATCTGGTGTCTCAAATGGACTTTAATCCTACTTGAGATTGATTGATGGTCGGCATTTACCACTAATATTACGTGGGCTGCAGGAACGATTTCTAGTTCATGTTTAAAAAGTTATAATTGTGCCAAGCTATAATTATGATCTAAAAGCATCCTCACGTAGCTCTCCCCTACCCTTCTTGGATCCAATTCTTTACGCGTGGCTCAGTGACATTTATGTTAATAATCTCTTTTCGTTAAATATTATAAAAACCTATGGAAAGATTTTAATTCTAAAGTTGTTTATTTTCTTCCATTTATTTTTATTGTTTGCTGTCGTATGTTACTCAAATGTCGGCACTCACAATTTCTATCATAAGCAAACGAACATAGCAACATTTCAACCAATGTTCTACTGAAATGTGGTTTATTTATCGTAATTTGTGAGATTTGCATCGCAAGAATCTCAGACTTAAAATCATAAATCATAAGTTGCAGCTGCCTCTTAAAGTGTACTTATTCACAGATTTCCTAATGACATCACGCAATTTAAATCTCTCCACGTCTCCAGTTATAGCACATTAATGTGAGGTATTCGCCTAAACCAGCCATATCGGTTGACACGCTTACGCGACTCTCCTCAGAATTTCACTTTCAGACAATATTTCCCTAAACAGATAAGAAAATAGAATTCCATCTGTGGTTGAAATAGTCCTTTCCTAATCAGATAACTTGTACATGAGATTATAATAAAACGCTTTTCTAACAAACATTTTCGTCCGTCTATTTGGCATTTAATCGGTATTTCATAAATATTTGTAGGGATAATCCCACCTAAATTACGAGGAAGACTCGCGGCTATTAGCGAGTAAAGTATAGACTCTACAAGACGTTGGAAAATGCGATATTTAAAGCGCGGTGAACATTTTGCCCTGGAATCGTCGATCCTGCGTGACCTATTTCTTACCCAAGGTCCAGGACCGAAATGGGGTCACCGCAGGCCGGTTACGCATCCAAGTGGGTATCCTTGTTACAGCGGCAAGGGCGTATTTATTATATTACTGCGTATCATATCGCACTATCGCTCTCCACATGCCAGATATTGGATACTTCACATTACAATGATGATAATAATGTTCCATTGCTCACGCCACACGATTATGCAGTATCGCTTTTTAAATGTTATGAACGTCCATTTCCTTTGAGCGCTTGCTTTCGTTATCCCGGTTATGAAACGAAAACAGGAAGAAATATAATATTGTTTCTGTTCGGCTTCTAAATCACTGACTCGTAAAATTATGATGTGTTTCCTGTGTGAATGCTTAGTTAGCTATCTTAGGCCGTGTCGCGACCTAAATTACGAATTTACGACGTTACATGCATATTTATTAGCTTTGTAATATGTATTTCGTTTAATAAACCATTTTCTTATTTTAGCTGTTAAAATTATGACCAAATATATACCATGGTGGTTACCAACGTCTGTGTTGCTTGTAAGTAGGTACTTGTCTGCATGTCTTCAAGATTCACTTCATTATGACATGACAAAAGTTATCATACCTTAAATACTTTCCATAAACAAAAAAATAGGCTTAAGATAAAACAAAAAAGCCCAGGGATAACACTCAAGCAATATAAGTAGTCATCCGATTTTGTATTTCTTTTCCAATACACAAAAATGATTGTTCCGTTACACTCAGTTACGGATAATCTGAACATTCCGAATTGGATATCATATCGATACTTCCCGGCAATGTACCGGCAACTTGGCGGAAACACGGGGCTGTCGCGACTCGCGCTACGTACGCTTATCGGATATCAAACAACCGTCACTCATTCCTACTTTTAGGACACGTAACTCACCCATCTAATGACGTGCAACGTTTCCTTATCAAGTTGACACAACACTAGGTGCCAAAACAATCGTGAATCAAAATCCACGCCAATATGATTGTTAATGCATCCGCACAACGTGTAGAATCCCGTGCTTGTTTTGATGAATGTTTAGATAGATGTGTCGCCCGCTGTTCCCAATATCGGTCCGCATAACCATTGAAAGTGACAATAGCAGTGTGTGATTTGAATGACAACATCGTCAGACACAGTTTTTAATAACCGTCCCTCGATACAAAGTCATATCGTTGATAGATTCGGCGTGTAACATGGATTCAAAGGTTAATAATGGTCTCACAGAATCGTTCATTAGGTCAACTGCACGACACAATATTTTTGTCTTACATGTGTAAAGTATTTCTAACTTAATAAAAGGAAGTCACTTTAGGAATTAACCGCAGACATAAATGACTAAGAGTCCCGAACCAGGAAAGGAAACAAAATTATTATAAAAGGTTTAGTAAATATGTATCACTCTTCAATTTATAATTTCGTAATGTTAATGTAAGGATTAAACTGTATAGAAAAGTAAATTTTCTTTTTCGTAATTGTTCTCTTACCATAATCTTATTGATCTAAACCAGCGGTCGGCAACCTGCGGCCCGCCGACGTCTTACTTGCGTTAATCTTTTGTAAATAAGTTATAAATATTAAAATAAATGCATGAACGAACAATATGACCATAATGTATAATGGGCTTATTAGATTTACATCACAAGTGTGGCCCGTCTTTAGTTGATTTTGCCATCTCGTGGCCCTTGCCTGCCAAAAGGTTGCCGACCGCTGATCTAAACGTATGATTTATGTTAGCTATATGTATATATAACGTTTTAATCTACTATTTATGCATCCCCGGCATTTCCTTACACGACAACGTTAATATGATTAACCTGCTTCGATGTTGACACGAAAAAATTAAAACCATGTCACGAAAACGGCCTGTGGAATAAAGATAGGGGTCAGCTCAAACCTTAACTAGGCTGGAAACACGCCAAGTCGGACGTTTCCAGTACCACTAGAGTATTTCTTGGGTATAAGCGCTTAAACAGCGGAACACCTTGATAGGAGCAATAATACTGACTAGGTTCGAACTACTAAAAGGAGTTCTTCGCACTGAAAAGCGCCTGTTGTTATATTGAAGCAACCTTTTTTAGGTTAAAGAAATGGCATACGTGCTTGCAGTCCAGCTGATGGTAAGCTGAAACTACTACTCATGGACATCTGTAACCCAAAACACCAAGGAATCTGTCCCAAACCTAAGGATTAAGTGGGAACGCCTAGGATAAGTTTACATCTCTGACTACACCCTTCAGACTAGAACACATGAATAGTGAACACTGCTATTATTAAGCAGAAATGGGTGTGGCGGTCATGCTTCTGAAGAAACACAAACAATTAAATATTAGACCAAGAGGTATTTTCAGAGTAGTAAAATTAGTCCATAGGCAGGTAAATTAATTAAATTACTAGGGAAAATAATTAATTCAATTAAAGTAGTTATTTACGTTATTGTAACGCCTCTTTGCGGCGATAGATAACAAATTTTAATTTGAATAATGATTTTAGTATCGTGCAAATATGTAATTTGGATGAAGTCCCATTACAAGTGTCTCTGACTACTAACCAGGAAGCCCCGGCTATTTAAGATTTTTTAGGATTTTCTATACAAATAAATAAAATTGAAGTGTCTGCAATTAAAAAATAAATAAGTGTGTTTGATTGAGCTAATCTTCTAATCGGCTGGACCGATTTTGACGGGACTTCCACGGGCAGATAGCTGAAGGTCTAAAGCATAACATATGTAAGCTACTTTAATTTTCAAAAAAAGCACTAGCACGCACATGTGGGCCCCCTCGCGGCAGCGTGGGATGCTACGTGATGATAAGTATTCCTTTTTACCTTTTTAACGTGGGTAAAACCGCGGGGATCAGCTAGTCTTGAATAAATGCATTTTGTTTCTTAAAATTACGTGTATACAGTATACAAGTACGTGCTACGTACTACGTAACATTTAGTTATTTTACAATTAAGAAGCTTCGGGTTTTCTTACTCTCTTCTTAGTTTTAGGTCCTTTTAAAATCTTTGAGGACTACTGTCTTTGTAACTTTGTACTACATTGTCCTACTTTGTCTTTTGGCTTGCCTTTGTCGTTCTATTGTGAATTACTAGCCGTTCACATGCGAAAGTCATTATCTTCGCCGGCTGGAGCCGAGGTATCTGGAACAAGGGACTCTTGCATCCACTGTACACGTGTCTCATTCGATTAAATGTTGGCAGAGACTTGTGTCTGTCTTTCAAACACGAGTTTCTCTTCAATTACATTAAATGTAGATGTTTGTATGTGTGGTCAGAAATATGTGCGAAAGTCAATCAATGCAGACTTGATTGCGTCCTAAGACGCAAGTCTTCAATCCACCTGGTAGAGCGAGAGATTTTAGTTCTACCATCTTTTATAGGTTCGTTTGAAGCGATTGTCAGTAGAAGCAGGAGAGGATGAAAACCTTTTAAGAGTAAAATAAACACGCACTTGGCAGCTTTTTATCTTCTTGTACCTTTACAACTCTGTAGGCAGATACGTTAGAGAACATTTTTGCATAAACAGAAAATACCAACGACATTGAGTTATTACTTCTGATACATTTCACAAGCTTAAATGTTTTATTTCACGCACGGGAAACCTTGCGCGATAATAGGTGCGGCGAGGGTTTATAGGCCGTACGACTTCGGTAAAAGTTAAGCCTTAATTTTTCTGCGGATTGACCCAATAAAATGGTAGCGAAAGTAATGCTTTCGTAGAAATAAATTTACTTTGACTTGTAAACCCCAAGGTATGTATATTTCCAATTTGTCGTTCAGTAAGTCCTCACTTTAAAACCACGTTTTTTAGGTTAACTGCTATTAGAGTAAAGACTTTTCTACCGTTTAATTTCGTTACAAGAACCTGAATTTTAGTTATGCCCCAATAAATTAATTATTTATCGAACCTATTTATCTAACGACTTCAAACATGGTTTGAGCCTGATATTGTTCGTGTAATTTTATAAAATGAGATGAATCATCTTATTCAATTCATGTATATTTTGAATACAAAGGTGAGAGGAATTTAAAGGAAGTTGTTTCATAGCTGATAGGTGAATAATAAACAAATTGTGCCAAGTCTGTTGTGGTCGTCTATTACATCTGAGGCAGCCAGTCAGGATCTGTGCGAGACAGATCCTAGATTAGCCTATTACTTATACAACACAAAGCCTATTGTGATTTTGCGCTCAAAGATTTATATCTTAATATGAAAGGTTCTTCTTTAGCTTAAAGGTAGTTTACTAAATTCATTATATTATAATGTTCCAGCCAATTTTTTGACCTAGATTCCGAACGGTAAATTTTAGGCCGATATCAATAATTTCGTATTTTTTTCTAAGTATCTGCAGCGGCCTTGACAGACATTAAATAAACAGCCTAAATTTCTAGTTAGTAACTTTCCAATTACAATATTGTTCACTAAGAAACATAAGCTTACAATTTTTTGTAACGAATCTAAACGTGCACGAGGATAAGTAGGCACCTATCCCGATATTAAGAGACACATTCTTTTCGTAAACAGACCACATCATCCGTATTCAGAAACATTTTCTGATCCGTCCACAATACTAGACAAGCCGACGTGCACGTCAATATCTGCCTGTATAAACCCATTTCCTACGTTCACAACAACGTTGGCTCGATGCCTCCACGTCCATCTGCGTTATGTCGCTCCGCTGACTGCGGACGAGCCACGCAACGCTGGAGTTGAAATAGTTCACTCATTTCAAATACATTTAGCCTGTTTCCAGATCTCTTGTATTCAAAGTCTTTTTCCAATGTCGCTAATGCTTTATACAAGTTTTTAGGTCAGATTCTATTGAAGTAATAGGATTTTATAGGACGCGATAGGATAATATAGGACGCGCGGTAAGATTGTCCTAAAAATGTATATACGGAAGTGTTTTGTGTTTCTGTTTGTTTACCCAACATAGTAGGGGTTTACGGTTAATAAAACTCGTACGAAGAAAAATTCGGGTCGCCTGAAACCACGTACCCACGGCGCGACCATAAATGTGTTACGATACTATTTCCTGCAACAGTTTTGTCAATAAATTTCTAACATATTATTTTCTTTCTAATATTTGGAACTTGTTTATAGTAAACGTTTGTCTACAATTAATGTGCTTCTTTAATTTTAACAATGGACACTGTTGAGTTCGTAGTTCATTTCACGATAAGCAATCACTGCCGCTTACAGACATCTTATGTACGGAAAGAACAAGCATCCTACCTGAATTGATCACAAATGCGTTCTAGCACTGTAATGGAACTCCAACGTTACGTTAGGAGAAATAAATGCTATATACGTACGTGCCGCCACAAACTAATGTCAGAGTTCTATTCTATGGTCTATTTACGTTATAAAAATGTGTTTCAGGAAACTAGTGGCGCAGTTTAGTCGCGAAGAGACCTCCCTACTCGTATTACGCGTAATGGTGGGGCTGATCATCCTTTACGACTGGGTGCACCCGTCCGGCGCGTTCTGCCGCTCCTCCTCCGTCGACGTGAAGGGCTGCGTCAAGTTCCTCCAGCAGCAGCCCCAGCCCAAGGCGGAGCCCCTCCTCAACGCCCTCAGGTACACAACCAAACACCTCAACCACCAGTCCACGCCGAAAAACATCAGGACGCTACTGGCTGCGTGAGGACACCATTCCAGCCTTGCATGTTGCTGTGGGGATTGATTCGTGACAATAAGTACGTGGGGATTTCTCGTCGGCGATTATGTTGCTCTAGTTACGCTCAGACGGTTTCGGCTTGATCTCTCCGTTTTAAAGTTTCTTCCTGTCCGAGGGTGATGAGATTTTGAACAGAAATTGTATAGTATCTAATGTGCAGGGTTCCTAAATAAACGATTCTTCGCAGTTATTTAAGTGCAAATCAAGTATTGTTATTGTTGTTAAATAAATGTAATTATTTATATGACAGTGTGTCTAGTGAAAAGTATAAAGCACAGTATAACGTTTGGTAGTTAAAAACCTTTTTATTGATGGTATTTATTGTAGCAGAGATCAAGCCCTAATCGCGGATATAGATGGATTAGAATGTAGTTTAAAATAATGTAAACGCTACGATAATAAAATATTAATAGTCTTAATCCACAAATATATCAGTCACATTATAAGTATGTCCTTGTGTAAATAGATCGATTATAAACTGTAATATTAAAATTTATTAATAAAAATTCCTACAAAGAAAAACGATAAAATGTTTGTATGTACGTTGTAATGTAAAACAAGTGATATTTTCAAATTATATATTGTGTATGTGTTATTTAGATGCACAAAGTTATTGATACATCATTTTAAATAGATATAACGTGCTTCAAAAGCAAATTATATTGCAAACTATTAGATATGAGAAATCTTTCCCTAAGCCCCACACAATGCAAGGTTAGTGTTCTCTGTAGGTCACAACACTCAAGAGAATTTATAGAAGTGAGTCGCAAATGTAATTTAGCATAACGTTAATTGTAAGGATAATTTGCACCAAACTTAATAACCGCTCTGCAGGTTTAGTTGACGCCTAATATATTCGTCGCCAACGCAAACAACCTCTTAGCGGTCACTAAGTTAGGCGTTAACCCTATAACTATTATAAAGTTTTATTAAGATACTGAACAAGTATTATTTATAACGTATCAGCGATGGAAGCTGCATTGGATTTATGCCACTATTGATACAGCTTCTTGCAATATGTACCCAGTCTTATGTATAGAGTTTATTTAAATAAGTATTTAATGTTGATTGGTGGTTTTTGCTCTTGGATTACATTTTGAATCCTGTTTCCTTTGATAGGCATAATATTGTAGAAGAAATCTTTAAACCGAGGATTAAACGAAAGGGTATTAAAATAATGATGGTTTCTACACTAACAGTTCACAAAAATCGTGTTAGACTTAATTGTAGTGAAAAAAAGTAATTGGTATCCAATTATTCTATTGCTTTTTCAACTCTTTGAGAAACGCTCCAATATCCGAAAAAAATGTTATAAAGTAAAGAATGTCATATGGTTTATCTTTAATTACGCTGCCTGTATAGGATATAAATACAGGCAGGTACGAAGTATCTACAAGTATGTGACTTGTGTTTATTAATCCATTCTGTACCACCGTGCGTTCTAACATAAAATTGACATATTCAAATTATCCTCTGAAAATAACTTCGTCGTTAAAGAAGACTGAAATATAATGCTCTTTTAACAGCGTGTATTATTAAATCCGCATTTTTTATACTTTTGCTATTTAATTACACTATTATAAATTATTGTAAACCTTAATTATTTAATTACTGCGAAGCCTTAAGTTTTAAGCCTGAGGCTAAATATTATAACAAACAATAATGCCTTCTAATAATGATAAGTATATCGTGTTAACACATAAATTTATGCATGTACCACTGCCTTGATGTTATAATAGTAATTTTAAATGGAATTTTATATGGTATGTTTTACTATTATGTATAGATTGTGTAAGGTAATGTTATTAAGCATGTATGCTCATTTTATCATTTCAGATATATTTACATAAAACATAATATTGATTATTCAGATAATTTAGTTAAGGACAATTCATTTTAAATAGTTGAATAGTTTGATGAAGCCGCTGTAAACGCTTGTTTCTCAAGTTTCATATGAATTTGATAGTCCAGAAACGCATAGATAAGTAAAAACATTTCTATATCTGCGTTTACTAAAGTCATCTGGGTTTTTAATACAATCTTAATTCAATGTCCTGTTTAGCCTTCATACCTATGTGATATATCACCACATTATGCTGTTTTGATGGTGTCATAATCAGACAAAATGCAAAACATGTTTAGATCAAGCCTTTTAAGACTATTTATTGACTTATATTTCTTTGAGGGATATTAATGTTATTGGTTTCACTATTATTTAAAAAAAATGAATACTATGAATACTTTATATGGTAACATTAATACATCTTGCAGTCAAAAATAATGTGATAATAGAAAGCACTAGTTTCTTCCTACACCATTAATCTCGTAGCTAGGGGTCGCATGAGCCTGCCCGGGGCATTAAGTTCATTATGGCCCATTTTGTCGACCACATTAAATTAAAATTTGATGGGTATAAAATATTTAAATTGTTTTTAAAGCTTTCTTATAACCTTGGAAAAACGCAGTTTTAGTTTCGATTAAGAGTAGAGCATGACCTGCAATAACCTGTTTACTATTTATGTATTACAAATACTTCACATAATATTTAGCTTTTTAATTAAGTCGTCAGAAAATAAAATATCGTTAAGATTTTTAAAGTCGAGGACGCTAAATTCAAACCTTACCAAGAGGCACTCATGTCCCCTAGCTACCACATTGCTCGTAACAAGTCTATTTTGTAAACCCTCTGTATTCTATGTTGTTATTGATTGAACACTAGCCCAATATAATAATCCCTCTTCATGCTTAGATTGTATTTAAGTGTGATAATATTTAGATTGTTAGTTACTTGCATGAATTGATTGCACAAATAGCACAATATTGTTGTTTATGTAACGTGAGTGATACCTTGTTGAATGTCTAATAATTTTTATGATTATTGTTATTTGCAATATATTACTTTCTGCATATTCAAACTGAATAGCATTTACTGTAAGGATTTGATTATTTGAATTGAATTATAATAAGATATCAATCACAAAATTTACACTGCCCAGAGTCAATGTTGTAAACTATTTTTATAAACGTCAGTTTTCCAAAAGTCACTTTGTAACTGAAAATGTATATTACTCCAGGACGAGTCTAAATAAATGTTTAAGAAATGGATGCTTTTGAATGTAGAAGTAAAGTGAAGTAAGGCCAATAAAGGAGGTACATGTTTGTTCACTGTACAGGCATGTGAGTTGTAGTGAATGAAAAGTGTATTAAAATTTACTCGGTATATTGAAGGTATGTTGTTGCTTGAGACGGATTTTTTAAATAACATTTCTTATTGTAATTCTAGACTCTTCTCTTAACTTTAAACATGTTATTAGGTTCAATTTTTAATAAATTTGTTAAATCTATTTGAAGTAATCTTTGAAAACAGTTTATAGAAAAATATACTTGCTTCTTATTCACTTAATTATAGAAAAAATATTAGCAAAATATCTTAGCAAATACATTTTGTAGTGTTTCAAGATTTTATGGTTGGTTATTAAGGTGAGTTGTTTAAAACCAAGCTAAATATTTTTTATGATTAATGTTTTTTCTTAGTTATCATTTATTTGTTGTATATAATAAACACACCAAAGTTATAAATAATAAACTTAATAGTCCTAAGAAATTGTTTTATTTGTACAACTTAACATGATCTTCTAACAACAAAGGGAATATTATTCTTAAACAATATTTACAATACAATTATTAGGAAGGTCTAGTTATTTGCTGGCCTGGGCTTTAGGATCAACTTGCCAGTTTCATCACATGACATGTTGAAATCATTGAGGACTGAGCGAGTGCGCGCAGTAATAATGCTGGGCGCTATCACTTTCCTATGTACTCCCATCATGAACAGCAGCACTAAAACAATCATAATACACTTAAACGTAATCCAAAATTGAAAAAAAAATTATATGTCATCAATAAATTAACTTTGGGTTTAAATTAGAGATGCGCCGAATGTTCATTAATTATTCGTATTCGGCACAATTTTCCATGTTCGGTATTTGGCCGGATGTTCGGTTGATGTGCCGAATAATAAGCCAAACATTTTAAATTCAAGCAAAACTGGTGTTCTGTAGTAGGACAGTAGCATTATCTGATTGTTCAATAATAAATATATTTTCTTTCATAAAGAAATTGTTCGAATCTTGGCTAAGGAATTAGATGTAATACAGTTTTAGTCTTTATCAAAACCGACCTCGTAAGACCTTGATTTTTGTAATAGTTTCAGATTTGGCCATTCACTCTCACTTAAAAAACAACAGGCGTAAGATTCTAAAAACTGAACCGAATAATTCAGTCAAATATTCGATTCAGTAAGCGATTGACCGGGCAATATTCCTTATTTAGTTCGGTAGAAAAAACTACATTGGACACATCACTAATTTAAATAATAATAATTTTCTAACTTTACATATTATAAGAGCTTATAATTGTATACCTAGAAATGTAGAGGTGAATGCGAAGAAAGGATGATTCCACAGAGACTGAGTCAAAGACACCACTGGTGTGAACGGGTCTGTGAGCCAGTGCCACGCAGCTATGGCAGTGCACACTGACACCACTGCCAGCAGAACTGAAATATTGAATTACACAAATATTAATAACACTGTATACTCACAACTTACCCAAAAAACAGTAAATAGTAATAGTAATACCAGTAACAGTAATACCTACTTATAATAGATAAATAATTATTCATAAATTAAATATTGTAATTCTGAAGGTAGTGGAGCTCTGCGTAGTTCAACTCTGGTGGCACTACCGCCACACTTATTTCTGCCTTATAACAGCATTGTTTAGCCCTGCTGTGTTCTGATCTGAAGGGTGTGGTTAGGGAGATATACTTATGCGAGGCATTCCAGCTCAGTCCTCAGGGGTAGGAACGCATCTGTTGTCGACCTCAGGTTGGACCTTGATCTGAGGTTGATTAGATATGTCCATGGGCGGCAGTGGCCACTTACCATCAGGTGGATTGCATGCTTATATGCTACTTCGATCATATATAAAAAAATAACCAATGATAAATAATCAAAATAATAATTTGAACTACAGTATAGATTACTAAAGCTAGAAAATGTTATACTATGATAGAAATTAAATTTCGATTCAATTACTTACTCCTCCATCTCATAGTCGCTGGCTGCAAACATGCTATCACTTCTGTTAGACGCCGCTCAAAAGCCTTCAAATCTGAAAGTACCCCTTGAAGACATTAGAATTACTCTTTTTCATCTTTTACTATTACATAACAATGGGCATCTGTATTCTAATTATGTTATGTGAATGGCTTACTTAAGTCATCAAAAATGTAAGATCTGGTAAGAGTTTACGTTAGACACGGCATGTGTGTAATAAGAAAAATGAGAACATAGGTCATAAAATCACAATGAAGTAATATGGTCTTTGGCTAGTATAGATTAATTAAGGGAAAAAAGAACACCTTCCACAGAACTGGGCCCCCAATGTGATATAATATTGTATCAATACTCAATAACCCTATTGTTATGATTGTAATAGAAGACCACGGAAGCAACAATTGAATTTTGTATCCGTAAAAAAAGAAAGCAATGTTTCTGTGAACTTCTTTATTATGGTGATCATCAACTTGCAGTCAAGCGCGGTAACTGGTGAATCCTGTGTTTAAAATCTTGTAGTGAACTTGATACGGATAAAAAATCAACAGATTAAGATTAAGCTGTACAAATAACCAAGAAATTGCTTTATTTCATCGTTGTAACAAAAACAATTCTTACCATCACAAGCTGTTTGTTCAAGCGACATCTTTCCGATCAGAATCCCTTGATTATGCTTAAGTCATATCATACTAATCCTAATTCGGCGCCCTTGAACTATGCTATTAATTTTGTATTTTCAATACTGATAATAGATTAACGTAAAAAATTACATTTAATCGAAAAATTGAAATCGTATTCGGCAAAATATAAATTTGTTTAAAACTGATTACTGATTAGTGACATTTTTATGTCAGTGTCATATGTCATTCAGTGTTACCAGATTTAAAACCGTATGTATTCGTTATTGAGTAACGGGTTTGTCATCTAGTATCGAGTAACAAAATGTTACTCACGAATGCATCTTGTTACTCGCATCACGTTTTTCTTATGTATGTAATCTGCCTATAGTTTTGCGCACAAAAATACGGCACGACAAGTTTCTCTATGCTGTGATGTGAGGTATCAAAAGCAACGAGTAACGAAACGACAGTAGCAAGTTCAAAATTTTATATAATGAATACATACGGGTTCTCATTTTTCGTTACTTTTACACCTCAAAATGGCGTATTCTGTGAATATTTATGTCTAGCGCATCCACAGAAAAGTGAAAGAGGATAGAAGGGGATATGAGCCGATTAATATGGAAACTGCTGTAGCCAAAACAACACATAGAAATCAGTAGTCGTATTCTTACCACATAGAAACCTGTATTTTTATTGGTTGCCTGTTGTCAACATCGATAGTCGTGACAATTATATATATACAACCAATTATATGCCTTCTGTACAATGTGATACATAAGATTTTTGTGTGGACTATTAACAGAACATTTTTGAAAAATGATTGAGTAGCATAACCGACATGACATTTTAAATGGGACCTTATCGCAAAGTAACTGAGTACCTTCAGATTGTCGACTATATATCGGAATATATTATCATACTAACAGTCCTGCCGATCCACTTACACTTCCTGCTGTCTCTTTCTTTCATGAGTGCATCT
>DWPV01001144.1:0-22279 GCA_018251915.1 Urbanus proteus proteus | reverse complement strand
GAACAACAGATTTTTTCGCTATCTGTCGAATTAACCTTATCTGTCAGTTTATCTGACTATTGAAAAATTAGCCCTAACTGATAATATTAATTTTAATCACAAACACGTGTAAAGAAAATGTCTAGAGAAGTCCATTCGGGCGTGTACCCACTCCGCCCTAACCCGCCCAAAATGTTCTGTAGGGCGGCAACAATTTTCCACGGGCGGGCCTGGTACTAGGATATTAGGAGTTAGCAGAAGTTACAATAAGTGGAAAGTAAGTGAAACAACAAAGTGTGACTGAAAACGAGATAATAGGGCGACGGGGATTTCACGCATGCGCACTAACGTAACGTGCGCACCCTAGGAGCGAGCGAGGCTTGAAAATTTGTTTTTGTTTGTATTTGCATGTGCTACATAGTATGAAAAGTTGTATAAATAACGATAGACGGATGTTTTTTTATTTATAAACCTTTTCAATATATTTAACATTATGCTAGTCTAAAAACATTATAATAGAAAAGTATTGATTAAACTGATATATAAAAAATTATAAAGAGGTTTTTTGCTATTCGTTTCTGTTTTGAATTTCATAGACTCAGTTCAGTTTCAGCTCTTAGTTCCTAAGAATTCCTCACACAATTTAAATGACGCCTGTGTTGACGTAATCCGATACTTTCATATTTTACTTTACGTAACACGTACGAAGGGCCTCGACGACATTTCACGAGTTGGGGTCAGGGGATGGGGTATAGAGCCTTGGGAGTACGGTGCGGCGTCGTGATCGTGACGCGACGCGCGATGACGTCACTGCCGCGGGTGGCGTACAGCCGGCCAGGGTAGTCACCCCCCAGTGAAAGTCAGCGTCAGTGTTATACGGCCCGACGAGGACGCCGCACGTCGGGTCTCCGCTAACTCTATGTACGCCGAAGATATAACCTAAAAGATATACGCGAACTGCTTCACTAATACCTACGACTAAACACTACATTTCATCAATATGTGAGCCTCTTTCTATGAATATATTACACGAATCATAATATTACTATACCCGGAAATGTAAATACCTTTCTGCCGAGGTGCTGAATTGGAGTTGGTGTTCTCCCTCTGAAAAACATTTCATCAACTGCAAAAAAAACTCAATGACTAAGCATATTTAATTGAGTTAGTTTGGATACTTGAGTCCCATGTGAAATTTCAGTAAAACACATTGTACAAATTAATTTATTTACTCAATTAACTAAAACGGATTATCTGCAGATCATGTAGAAAATTTAAGTCACTTTTTTTATTTTTCCTGAAAACAATCTGAATCAAAACAAATAGTTTAAATAGATGACACGCTGAATACTGCGAATATTTGTAAAATGTGACCCAATGTGCGAGTGTAACGGGGACTACGACTCCTGTTAACCCAAGCTTTTTATTTACAATCTAATTTCAGCGCCTATGCACGAAAGCAGCTAAAAATAAAACGGGGTTCGCGCGCCCGCGTCTCGCCCGCAACCGACTCGGGTTTTCACTCACTAGTCCTACTATTTCTGTCTATAATAAAGCAATAAGACATTCTACATGCTGAAGAAAATAGGTGGTCGACTCCCGTGTAGACCATGAAAAAAGTGCGAAAGAAAAAAACCGGTTGCCGCGAGGCGAAAGTGACTATTTAGTGTTTGCAAAAAGTTTTTGTTCCTTTTATTACGACGCATCGATACAAACAAGGTGAGACCACTTGTATCTTCTTTTTATTCCATGTGAATCAAGAATTGTGTATAAGCTTAGAATGTACTGAAAATAAATATTTATTAAATCTGATTTTCCTTGACACAATTTTCCCGGCTGCTGTTGACGATCTCACTGTCAATGACCAACATTTTTATAGACATACACATTTATATAGAAAGTCTACCCTTTGTCATCTCACTGCTTTCCCACTATTGAACTCAGATTTCCCCACGCCCACAGTACACTTGATTCACAAAGTACAGATATTAGATTTCAAACATCTTAAGAACTTTAGAGAATAAATAATTTCCTTACGAAATTTTCCTTCATCGCGGATTAAAGATATAACTATTTCTAATAACATTTATAATATGACTTTAAAACGCAGAGGTGCGAGCCGGTGATTCGAATCCCGGACGTCAGCTTAGTAAATCGGTCATATACTTTAACCTACATAGAAAAAATCCAAAAATAAACAAATTCTTAGTGTTACTACAGTGTGTCAGTGTGTGTAGTTTAGTTTCTACTTTCTACCTGCTCTAGTAGTCACAGCAGATAGGTTCACAAATAAAATAAAATATCATTTGAAATAAGCTTGGTGTTATATCGATAGATTTTCGATCATAAATCGGATGTCGCTACTTTGTTATTTTTGTGTCCGACCGAAGCTTCGGTTTCGGCTTCGGGTTCCGCCACCTTCGGCCAAAAAGACCACCTTGAGCAAAACCTTCGGCTTTGGCCAAGAAGTGCCGAGCTTTGCCGAAGCCGAAAGTATTTTTTTAATGTTATTATTATAGACAATTTGTTATATATTTTTTTAAACTTGTTAAGATGTTATAAGATGTTAACGTTGATTACGTTAACGTTTAATTCAAGTTTTTTAAATCGTTACAATATCCAATCTTAGCAAACCTGGAACCGAATTTCCTAGACGTTTCAAACCTTCAGCATCGGCTTCGGCCGAAGGTCAGGTCGAAAACCGAATAACTTCGGCCAGAAATCGACGAACAATACTTATTTTAGACAGGTATCGATGATCTATAAAAGCTGCAATGAGAAGAAAACTAATAATTTAAAATGAAAATAAGTAAGACCATTATAAAAAAAGGTATATATTTTATACTTTAAGAATTCGTAGGTATGTTATGTTATTATCCGTACCCATATTATGTTGTATGTCCCTGTTATCCAATAATAATAGAATTTAAATTTTTAATTATTTTAATAGGGGAGTAAAGTGTTACTCTAACGTGTATGAAATTAAAAGGCCATAATTATCAATCAATATTTTTATTTAAATTCCTAATACAAAAAAAAATCGAATGTCAACAAATATACCAATTCCATACACTGTACTATTCTATAACCACGCGTATTACAGTGGGGTATTAAAGTAATATTATAGGCACCACCACCACTGCCGGCTTTAGGAGGACGAACGGGGTGGTCGCCCAGTGTGCCACGAGCGCCAACGCATGACTAAAAAAACGCAATATACGCTTTACAATACATATTAGCATAAATTAAGTGCGCCAAATAATTGACTCGCCTGGAGCGCTTAGATTACCAAAGCCGGCACCTACCACCACACATTGTATTTAAACTTATAATAATGTATTTAACAATCTATGTAGAAAAAATGTATAATTCCAAAATCTAATTCATACTAATCACTATATAGCAACAAGAAACAATCAACATTTATATGTATTTTAAGGCACCCTTTTCTAATTATATTTCAATATCATCTATCAAATCAATTTTATCTAACTCCCAGTACAATATAACTATCGTGTAATCGATTTTAATGTAGTACTAGTAAAATACATTAAATACATATTCTGATTACATAATTTTATTATAAAGCACGTTACATACATTTTCACACATAGTAGTTACATAGATTAATGTACACAGAAATAAATGAAATAATAATTGAAAAGAAGTTCAATACTTATAACATTTAGTACAATTATTAGTGACTTATAGTAGACGTTATCATTATACATTACTGTCTCACTGTTTGGTAAATCTTTTTCAAAAAGATATGAAAAGAGACTTAACTATCATGAGAAAATAATGAAATAGTAACTAATTTGAGTTTACTCAAGATGTTTCTTATTATTAAAACCAATCATTATTATTTTTACACTGCATACGAATTTGAATAATTGTGTGTGGGACAATAATGTATTGATAACATCACTTCTCATTACATATGTATTAACTATGCTACCTGAAGTTAATTACAGATGCATTGCAAGATCCGAGGACTAAGTTAGTTACCTCGTATTTACGTCATCCTGCATCCACACTCTTCCTGACTTTAATATGTTAAATAATGATTGAGCTGCATAAGGTAGATGGGTACATGAAATTCGTAATATAGGAAAGTAAGGTACAAGAAGTTTGACTAGAAGATAATGGGGACTAGGAAATTAATGGACATGATAAGCACCCTGTAAACACTGGACAAATATTTTTAATAGAACTAGAAACCTAACTAATATTTAGCCCCATTTTTGGTATTAATAGCAAATATGGCACACTTATTTTTGCGATTTTTTTAATTTATTATTTCTGTATTTGCTGCATACTTTTTCCTACTAACACTACAGCACAAAGTATTAAAAAGTAAGTTATCCACTTTTACAACTTAAACTTCTAACAAAAAGTTTAAAAAAATCATTTCATTACATTGCATTGCTTTTTACGCTTATATCTTCGCAGTAGGATTCCCTGTGGTCATGGGAGCTATGAATAGACACAAATTAATTATAGAGACAGATCCTGAATAAATATCTAAAGTCATCACATGTGTTTTGTGGGGCTCACACCTATAACCAAGTGTATGATAAATTATAGCTGCATTATAAATTACACATTTTTCCTATACCATAATATAATGGAAGAATATATATACTCTCTACCACTATTATAATTTTATTGGAAGACTTTGGTACTTGAACTACATTGGTTTTGTATAAAAAATAAAAACATAATTATATAACTTCTACATTTTATCATGATTGTGTAAATTCGTAGAGAAATTAATATAAACTAAAGATGATATTTATTTACAAAACAATATTATTATTATAACCAATCTACTCTCCTTATTAATTCGACCAGTACTATACTAAGTTTTACGAGTATGCAAATATCAATCATAATAACAATGTAAATAGGATGTATAACAAATACTAAATAGGATGTATAACAAATACTTGTTAAATACAGAGGAACATGATAAAGAACTACATAGTATAGGTACAATTTTTGTAGTAAGTCAATAAAGTATATAGATATTTGTTTTAAATAACACTTACAAAAAACTAACAAGGAATATACAAAAAAATTGTGCCATCATTTGAGCTAAGTACTTTTTTTTTACTCTCATTGCTTCTCTCAATAAATAGGATAATATCAGGGCTGGATTAAAACTAATAGAAATGCATGCTAACTTATAGTCTATAATAAAAAAAAAACATTCTATATGATAATGATGTATGTGTATTATATCGAATTTTTAAAAATAGATGTCCAAATTAATTAACATTTTCAGTTTTACCCCAGCTCCGACATAACTACAACTATTGTTATATAATAATATTGTGCCTTCATTTGTGGTATTTTTTATACTCTCATTGCATCATATATTATAATAGATATGTCACAAATCAAACATGTCAGAACCCAACCAAATATAAAAGATAAATATGTCACCTGTGATATCCATCGCCGTGTAAATATGTAAATGATTAAAGTATATGTGTAAAAATTGTTTCTCTTATCTTATTTAAAAAATAATTCTCTATATCTTATTCTATGACACAAGACATGTGATGTGTATTATGCACCTTGAAAGGTATAGAAAACTGATACATGATTTCACTTAGTATTAGATGAAAAATATCATCATCGTCATGATTAATTAAACAGCTGTAAATGCTCATATAAATTATGATAAGATAGGATCTAAATAAGCTGTAACCTTGGGCCAAATTTCATCTGAGGTGCGCCCCTCAAACTCTTTAAGAATACCTTTCTGTTTGTAGAAATCAATGACTGGTCGAGTGACACTCTCGTATATCTCCAGCCTTTTCTGTACTGCCTCAGGCTTGTCGTCAGGTCTCTGAACAAGATCCTCTCCTGTGACATCATCTTTCCCCATGACTTTGGGTGTGTTAAACCCAATATTATACACCCTGCCTGAAGGAAGATGAACCCACCTATTCTTAACCCTGTCGATGATCACCTCAAATGGCACAACTAAATTTAGAACCACGTCAACTGGCTGCACTTTCCAAAGAGCATTCGCTTGTCCAACTGTTCTCGGGAAGCCATCTAGCAACCATGGCTTATTATCAACTTTCTTTAACTCGGTGATCATGAACTTGATCATCACTTCATCAGGAACGAGTTTACCTTCATTCAAGTACTTTTTCACTTCCTTCCCAAGTTCAGTCTGTTTTTCTATGTGATCTCGCAGCTTGTCCCCACTAGACACATGTTCCACATTGTATTTCTTCACTATTCTAGACGATATTGTCCCCTTACCGGACGCTGGAGCGCCCAAAATTAAAGTTTTTAATAATTTAGCCTTGTTTGTCATTATTATTCTCTACGATCACTGACCTTTGAGCCGCGTGGACTTTGATATTACGGCTTATACAACTGCTACTATTCTGTTTCGCTCGCGCCGCACGAATAACTGAACTCGCAACTTAAAGAACACAACTAAATACAATTTGATAACAGTTACTTGTTACTGATATACTTCTTATCAAATTACACCATTATTTCAGAATAGAAAATAATAAGATAATAGAGATTACACTTAAATTACTTCGTTTTTCTTAAAAAAGTGTTACGATTTTATACGACTATAGTAAAATTCCCATTATATTCATTTAGATTTAGATATAAAATAAAACTATAAAAACGGTAAATAATGTTTTGACGATCGTAGTGACAATGTGACAATGACAATTTAATTTTGTTATTTTTGACACATAACAGCTGTGCCGAGACGTTTGACAACTAAATTTCACAGATTAATAACCGGCCGGTGAATAAATGTCAAACAAGCTTCGAAACCTACGAATGCAACGACCGGCGAACGCATACTCGATGCCAACCGGCTAAATTTGTCCTCTTCGGTGCTTCTATTAAATTCTTGTTTTGTGGAGCTATAAATGAAAATAGCCATATTGAAGCCATCTTTCAGTTTGGCTAAAGCTCGCCTGATATCAAATAGCGTCTTAAGGTCTAATAATGGCTTTAAATATAATCGTGTGAACTCGTTTTGCAAGCTTTTGTTGATTAATCACCGATGTACCTACTGATAACAATAATTAAACTAGAAGGCACTTATATAATTATAATGATTTACTATTATGAAAAACTTGTTTTATATGATTGAAGTAGCAAACGAGCATGCAGTTCACCTGATCGTAAGTGGCCACTGCCGCCCGTGGATATCTGTAATCAACCCCAGATAAGATCAAGGTCTTGCCTGAGATTGACCACAGATGCGTTGCTATCCCTGAGGACTGAGATGTAGCCTCGAATAAGTATCTCTCCGTTACCACACCCTTGACACCCTTCAGACCAGAACACAGCAGTGTTTAACACTGCTATTATAAGGCAGAAATAGGTATGGCGATAGTGCCGCCGGAGTCGAACTAAATAGAGTTCTACTACCTTCAAACTACATTCATCTCTACATTTTCTCAAAACGGTACGAAGTGTAACTACCTGCAATTGGCAACCATGGTAAGAACCCACTATACTCAGCACTTAAAGTTTAAGTAACATATTGATGATTATTATTTACTTATATCACTTTATTATATCTTCACGCGATTCCTATTATTCCTAGGTACATGTACGAAGAATAGGTATTTTTAGACATTTTTCTAACACTTGAGTAAGTACATCGCTAATCGTCAATTGTAAAATTTTGTTGGTATTTCTTTCAGAATGGCTCTTGTAATGTTACCCTCCGACCTCCCCTGGTGGCCCTCCGTGCAGCGTCATCTGAAACACCTCAATTTAGCCACATCGCCAAGCAAACTTACTGCCAATATGATGAAAATACACGATATGTGCAAGTTAGTAATAGAACAATATTTTTACTGATTTTAATAACAACTTATGATGACCAGTGTTATTATTAACATGCGTTTCACTTTGCAAACGTTAACATTTCTCAAAAAATCTATTGAATAAAACAAATGATTTGTTGAGGTTTAAAATTTGCAAATATTGGTTTAAAATTTCAAAGATAAATGATACTATTGATAGATGTTGAAAAAAAGCTTTAGCTCTAAATTAAGACGATAGAAAACCCAACTTAATACATTTTTATTTATTTGTTAACAGCATAGGAATAGATCCAGATGATGACATCAAAGATCCCGACTTAATGAAAGGCCTAGAACAGTTTTTTGATGAAGAAATGACTGAAGAAGAGCGAAGAAACTTCTTAGACAACACCATTAGAATCATGGTGAACAGGGCGCTTCACCTTAAGCGATGGCGGCCCCCAAAAGGACTTATGTTTAGTTTGCAGCAACAAAGTGAGTATATCTCTTACCTCAGGTTCAGACTACAATTAATATCTAGGCTATATATAATTAAAGGAAACCTTAGTAACATTTACTATTGATTTCTGTCTAATCGGGGATCAAACTCTCAACCTACAGCGTATCAAACTGAATTGGTGGCTACTACGTCACGCAGGTAACAAAAAAGACACAGCAAAGTACTCTAGAAACTTAGCAAAACCCTCGATGTATCGACACTACCTGGGTACTCTAGTCTAGAGTGTTTAGAGGTCTCTCAACTCATGACCCTTGTTTTCTAACTTAAACCCTAAAATAATAAAAAATAATTTAAACTATAACCATGTAAAGTAACACAATTACTTAGGTAATATAAATACATAGGTACATAGTAAAATATCCTTTACATAGTTTTCCGTAGGTAAATGTTGTCTTCAGTGTTCAGTTATAACTTGTGATTTAAATAAAATATATTTGAGGTGTCCTTAACCTATTTATTTTTGCAGGTGACGTAACCGAACTAGACTACAATTTTATATCTTCTCTCGTCGCGCATGCTTTCTTTTCCACTTTTCCAAAAAGGACGCTCAAAACTCATCCCACGTTACAAGACTTCAATTTTACGCATTTTTTTAAGAATTTACACAGGTAAATATCATTTTGTACGTTTATTGTTTGTACGTAAGTCGACGTTTATAAAAATAATTCATCAACAATTTTGCCTTCGGCATTTTGAGATACAATTTTTCATTGTAAAAGGGACGATGCCGATAGTTTATGAGAAATTTTGAGATTAAGTTGCAACCATAAAGTAGATTGATACATTTGCCTAATTAGTTTTAGGTTACCTAAGTCCCTATTCACGCGAAAGAAAATAAACAGCTCACTTAATTTAATTTTAGTTATACACACAGCATTAAGTTAATCCCAATAAGTGAATTACAGTTCGCTTGCGTGATAGATTATTGCTCGATAGCATTTGTTAAAAAATAGTCTACGGTTTAATTATAGATAGGGTAATAAGTAAAAAAAATAATTTCCTTTCAGCTTTCTAAACTACTTAGTAACCATATTTTCTAACACGCGAGAAGTAAAACGACTAATTAAGTTACTATATTAACGGTCAAACGCAATTCGTGTTAAGTATTAGGGTCGTCTGACCCTCGCCTCAGGCGATAAGCGTATAATTTAATTATAAAATCTTTTAGAACGAGGTAAAAATCAATAAAAATACGGGGTGTACATGAACCTTAAATAGGTCATATTCGGCTAAAAGCGAATCCCGTGTATGTGGCTCATATGGCTATCACAAATATGAAAAGCACCTAAGTATAAGTATCATATTCTAGTATCGTAAATGTTATATTTAACAGCTACCTAACTTACGTTTAATTCATTTGGCTTGTACATAATGTACAGACATAATATATAGGTTATCTACTATGTTAGTTACCTAATGGGTATTAAGCGTTGTATAGAGATTTTATATCTAGTATCGATTTTAAACCAATTGGAGTAAGTAACCGCACCCCTGATAAATGACTGTTGAAGCTACAGCATGACATAGAAACCATATCATAATATGATCTAAATAATGCTATAAAAAGATAAGAATTAGCCGTTACCTTACTTACCTTATTTACCTTACCTAGCTTTTTTTCTCAAAATCATGAACATTATAATTATAGCCTTTAGCTGATAGATACATAAAGTGAAAAAAGGTAGCAGAACCCTTTATGGATCGACTCCAAAGTACAGCAGTGTAGCCGCGCTGAGGCAGGACTTTATCATAACAGGACTCTATCTGGGATTAAATGCCACTACTTACCATCAGATGGACTTCGTGCTCGTTTTACTTATAGGAATATTTTAGAAGGTTCTCATATATTCCTTCATGCAATACCCACAGAAGTAGCTAGTACCTCTCTTGTAAAACTCTCTTGGTTCAACTGCTATAACACCACCAAAATATCTGTTTCTTCTTTTTGTGGTAGCATCATCGATAGTGTTACTGTGGTATGTAAATCAATTTTTCTCTTAATAATTGCAGGAAATCACAGAGAAATAAATTAAAAAGTTTACTTCATTACTTTGAGTGGTTGGATAAGAATAGCTGTGAAGGATCTATTAAACTAAGTAGACAGGTAAGTAACATTCACGTATGTCAATAAGTTTTAATTTTAAAAGTAGATTTAAATTTAAATTTTAGATATAGAACATGGGCGGAACACTAGTGGTGGTAATAGACATTTACAGCCAGTAGATGCTATTTAAATTTATCCGCCTTTGCCAACCTCTGCAAGTCAATGTCAAGACGACCACGATAATCACAATTTGCTGCCGTCCATGAACTTAGCGGAAATAGGTTGTCAAATCAAAATAGTTTCCGAAATTTGGCCTAAAAGGTCATCCAAGTTACCTTTGCCGCCTTAGGCTCCAGCCTACTCAGCCTGCCTAAATCCGCTACTGTGTAACACACAGCGCTGTGTCGTCAGTTCTTAATTTAGAGATTTTATCAGACACGCTTCCGTGTGTCTATATATAATAAAGGCATTAACATAAAAAGACACACAATTGAAATTCAACATTGCAAGATAGAATTGAAACGCGGGTAAAATCGTGACGCAAAACATGTTTAAAATTCCATTCAGATAAAAAAAAGAAACCTAGACTTTAATTCGTTCTTATTTTTTTACAATTTATTCGATGTATGTAGTTGAGTAATAACACTATCAATGACGCAACTGAGATGTACCTATGTTGATTGATACCAGTTCAATCCATTAACGTTGAGACATTGAAGATGGAGTATTAATAACTATGCTTTAACAGTAATTTAAATAGATAACGTTATTCACAGTTGAAATGTAGTCGAAATACTCATTCGTATATAAGATTTTGACATTAATCTAATTACTAATAGACTAAGTGCAGACACTCAGCGCAAAAGAACTCTTGTCATATTAAACGGCGTAGGGATCTACCCGCATAGTATTGGAAAGAATTCGTTCGTAGACGACCTTCCAAATCAAATAAATTTCATCTCATATTACTAAAAACGACAAAGGAAACCTTAATTCTACAGTGGTTTAGATATCAGCAATTGTCCTTGTATCACACAACACGTTCCTACACTTCGATCATTCTACCCTTGAATTCACTACCTAAATCTTAACCTTGCAACCATGAATTCTTAAATTAGGTTCTTATGATACATGGTTCGTTACTATGAGTAATATAACCGATCAAGAACTCAACTGTATTCCAGGTAATGACGTCGAAGCAATGGTTGACAATAGAAGACTGGCTGGAGTGCACATTGCCACTCTGCAAACTACTAGTGCGGCACGAGGGGCGGCCGGAACGCTGCGAGAACGATGACGCCATCAGAGTATGTTTCGCTACCAGCAGAGTAGGCGGAGATACCCTGATCGATGGAGACTCTCAGGTAGATCTTTTAATAGGTGAACTATCCAAAGTACCTTACCAGTGCGATCACAAGTTACAAACAAGGTATATCAAAACAACATAAAAGAGATTGTATGTTAAAAAAAGATGCAACCGATATATTTGAACATTTGAAGGTTTCATAAAAGACCTCGTAATATTGCGTTGAAGATTTGAGAAGTATTTTACATTGCCAAAGACCAAGACCTAGTAATTGGAATTTGATGACAGTATAAATTCAAACCCAGTGGAAGAAGTATTTTTGACAATATTTTTTAAATATTTATTAATCTTACAGGAATCGCTATCAATGTTTATGATGCCCGAACTACTGCCAGCGATGTTATCTGTGGAAGCGCTGGAAGATAACGAGGTGCTTAAAGTGGAGGGCGTTAGGATGTTCAGCAGAATTAGCGACAAAAAACAAAAACCAAACGTGGAACTACTCTCTGAACCTAAGACGGTAAGATTAATATAATAATAAAAAAACCGTAGTCGATATTACCGTTTTGGACGTACTTAACACATCTGACTTTATCCAACTTAAAAGCATGAGTAATATAGTCAAGTGCAGAGAAAAAAATATCTATATAACCTGCATGTTATTTAAAAGTTCAGATTTCAAAATTATAAACTATTATAATTTTATATCTGATATATGATATTTTTTATTAAATGAAAACATTACAAAATCTCCCTAATTCTTCAGGTCACCGTTTGTCTAATGGACGCTGAAGACTACAGTGCACTGCCACTGAGCCAATGGGAAGAAGATAATGTGCTCAGAGAACTCAACAAATGTCTTCTTGCCTTCCAACAAACGCCTATGAAGAGCCGCGAAAATCAAAAACTTGAAAGACGACTGTCACCAATCGGTATGTTATATTATGGAAGAGACTGAATTTCCTTAAAATTCATCAACACAAAACAATGGAATAAGTAACGGCTAAGAGTAGTAACAACTAAAAACTAAGTTACTCATAAAACGCTTAGTAATCCTGCTTATCAAAGCACATCAAAATATCGGCTTTGTTGAACCAGCTCTACAGTCTTTAATAATCCATCTTTAATCCATACCATAATTATTATCATTAAAAAAATCCATTAGCAAAATATCTCATTACATATTTCCAACGACATTAGTGATGAAGTATCGGTTACAGGTGAATCAACAAGCAACACTCCTCCAGAAGTAGAAGCGACCGTGATGATAAAACAAGCATCCTCCTGCAGCACTATCAATAGCTACAACAGCAGGAGTCCCTCTCCTCTCAACTACTGCGCTGCTACCCTCAACTTAAGTGATCCAAGTAAATAAGATTATGTTTTTATAAAGAACCTTGCATGGTTTAGGATTTTAGGGTTGAATAACATTTCGTAAGACATAAGTGAAAAATGCAACGAAGTCGATTGAGTCAAGCTCTTTGCTTGAAAACAAATTTCGGAAAGAAATTTGGTATAGCATGAAGTAATATTTATATTCACATTATTTATTAATCAAAACAAGTAAATGAAGAAGCAGGTTTTGCAAACAACCCAAATATCGAGAGATTATTTCTACTTTTAATCTTTAATCTGCATTTTATCTAAACAATATTTATCTCTTTGACGCACATTGATACATATCTGATTCGATGACGTTTCTTTAATTCTAGGTGTAGAAATATCAAAACGGAAATGCTGGCTGTCTCCTGATGCAGGTACATTGAACAACCGTCGCGGGAGGTTCATAGTGCTCGGTTCTTCTGGAGAATGTCTACCTGTGACCAGAAGTCCAGCGCTGGCGAACCTGGAAGCCCAACAAGACAGCTTATACTCTAGTTGCAATTCTAGCGACGATGAATACCACAGTGCCAATGATAGCTTCGACTATGGTAAGTTTTTATAATTGCAATATGAAATACCTACTTGTAGCATCGACAACTGATGATTGAACTGCTTTTCGAAGATTAGATCAGACGGTCCACGCCGTAAACATAACAGCTGTAACGCGAATGAGTGATCTTAAACTATCACTGCTTCGAAAACGTTCGCCATAATTAAGTGGCACAGCAGGCAGTTGCTAAACGTAAGCACCAAGACTCCGACATGATTCATCACGTTTCGGAGTCTTGGTGCGTACGTCTTGCAATATCAATGGTTCGCCATTGATGCGATGGCAAATTAGCAAATTACCGAAATTCATCATAAAGCTTATAGATTTTAGGTTCCTTCTTGACAACCTGTAAATAATCATTTTGATTTTTACAGGAAGCGAAGATGAAGGTAGGGGTGAGAGCGCCCGTCCTAACTCATTCCAGTATTCCAAGGAATTGTCTACGGAAGAACGAAGACTAAGTTTCGCAGACAGACTCCGAGACGCTCTACGTCGGGAAGCGGAACAATCTTGCACGACCAGCACTACTGGAGATTGGTCTACGGACAGTTCAAGCTACGCTGTCGGCATCAGTATATCTGGAGCTGGACTCAATGACAATGATATAAGGTGCTTTAAATATTTAAATTCATAAGGAATCTACAAAAGATACAAAGTCAAAATTCTCAAAAGTCAAGTCTTATATTGATGAAGCTTTTAACTACGATATTGAAAATAACAACCTAAAACCAAAACAAAATTGGTCCGCCGAGCCAGATTTAAATTATTTTTAATTTTCTAGGGTGAAGCGTGGTGGATCAGTCGGATTCGTTCTTACAGAAAAGGAAACTATAAATAATGGCAACTCACCGACGAGAAATCAGTTACTTGGTAGGAAAGACACTGGAAATAGCTCCAAATATAGTTTCAGCACAGAGTATACGTATGTTTTACTAATTTTTTAATTTGAAATATTAGTGGTATTTCTGAAGAGTAACTTGTTAACGGGAATGATTTCAGGTCAGAATTAGAAGAAGTCTACGAACAATTTAATCAATGGCTGAATGATCCTATCGTTGACAATGAAAATGAAAACAAGAATCGAGAGTTAGACTCCAGAGATTTAGCTGTAATAAGGTAAATTCTATGATAATTAAGATTGTATAAATATTGACTGCTGGCACTATTCACAAGTAACGTAGATTAAATTGTACTCGGCACGCTACCGCTGGCCGAACCATAGGGCGTAGCTAAGTAGAAATAAAATTCATATAACCTGATCTTCTTCACCAGATTCGCAGGTTCCCTGTTAAAGCGTACTTTGAGCGAGTCCATGGCAAGTGGAGCACCGCCAGCATCAGCAGAAGCAGCCGAGTTGTACGGGAGGGAGTCACGTGATCGCATCGGGCCGCGCCGTCTCGCTCTCGCAGCTCGCTCCCTCTCGCTCGAACTCGCCCGACAACGCCACCGCCTTGCTGCTCACCTGGTAAGTTGATTCTCAGAAACCATAATATTCATGGTCAATTTTATTATTTCGCCATTATAACCGCCATAATAAAAACTTCCTTCACCCTATATTCCTATTTTTTTCCCCTTACTTAAGTTTACCGTGTACGTAATCATTTGATTTAAGTAATTTAATCCTTATATTTAATGTAATTTTATGTTCAAAATGTTTAAATTAAATCAGACGAATTCAACCAAAAAGGAAAGAAATCCGTACGCTTAAATTAACCCAATTCTGTAAATAAACCACCATAGACGAGTGAGATTCGATTACCATTACTAATAATGCTTCTACCTTGGAACGATAAATTAACTAGCCTATCTATTTATAAAGTTATTTAGTTGATAGGGGCTGTACCTATCGGTACATGCTCTATATATGTAAAATGTAAATTTAGTATATCTTTGCTTATAGGTATTTAGTTAAAAGCATCCTGTACTGTACCTAAGCATCCCATAACAACACCTATGAAGTAGTTTGCGTTATATAACATAATAACTCACGATCTAATATAACAATTAGGTACTTGTCAACCAATTAATAATAACATTAGAACTGTGGAGACGAAATCATAAAAATCAAATTTATAGATTACAATTTTTGACAGAAACATAAAGTAAAAGAGTCAATACCGGAAGCGATATTAGAGGGAACGGAAGAGACAACAGCTACAGTAGAAGAGAAAGAACCGGTCACAAATGCAACGTCATTGAATACCTCCACAGAGACTAGTTCCACGAAAAATTCCAATACCAAAGCGAGTACTAGGAAGAAAAAACTTAACTGGGTAGTAGACATGGTCGTGCAAACGATCGAAGAATGCGAACCCATCACTATTAAAGTAAAGAAACCGAAGGTCAGACACTGTCTTGTCTGTCGCTAATTTTCAAAGGCAACCTGACCTACTAACAAGCGCACTGTACCTACTATTGCACCTTTCTGCCATCCTTCCATAAGCTCTGGGACTTGTCACTTGTATGTTGCACGGTTTTGTATTGCTGTTAACTTCTTAATACACGTATACGTTTCGTCAATCTAACGTCAGACAGTGGCTAAAATGCTAAAAGTAAACTATAGGTATACTTGATCGTCGTTACATTTTAGTAGACATTTATGCAAAATCCATTTAAATACGACTCTATAGAATTTACATTGTGGTCTATAAGACCATCCCTAACCATGTTACACCGATACGTTAATCACTTAACTTGCTACTATTGATATATGTTCACAATAATGGTCTCTATAAAAGGAACTACAGTAATCATATTAATGCCCCATAACGCCTCTAGTTAACTAATTAATAACGAAATACAATAAATATTGTCGTACCTATACAAAATGTTTTTCCATATTCCATTTTGTCGTCAAATATTAGGTGGTTACAGACAAAACATCTACCTAAATGACTTATGATCCATATTTTCCGATTGTCTATAGATAGTTACATCCATGAGTGCTTAGATCACTTATCCCATAAGCCTTTAATAAGGGCGAATTTTATTTCATCCAATGTGTGTATACGCAGAAGAAAAATACAGAATATTCTGTCTCTAAACTACATCGATACTGTCTGTCCTGGATATCAATAATATCATATACTTCTGGGTATACTAAAGCGTATTTCACACGTAAAATAAAGTAACGAAATTCTTAATCCACCAGTTAAATGAGCTGGCGTACAAGATAGTATCGGGCGGTTCGTGCAGACCAGTAGCGACGGGGAATTGGGGCTGCGGGCGACGGCAACGTGGACACCCTCAGCTCAAGCTGATACTGCAGTGGCTGGCTGCAAGCGTGGCTGGAGTGCCCGCCCTCATATATTACACGTTCGGGAATGAGAAGTTATTCAAGGTACGTCGAAATTTCATAAAATTTATATCTTTAAATTTAACACAGATAAATTTCTAAAATACCAATTTGTATATACTTATTTTAATTAATAAATAAAAAGGATGAAAGGATTCGATAACGCGGCTGCTCTGTGTATTTTTATTCACTCAATATAACTATAATTATATTGTCTTACTTGTTATTTGTAAATAAATACAAATTCCTTTGCGAACAACATAAAATATTAATGTTGGTGTATTCTTCTTTTCCAGCTGGATACATTAGTGAGGGTACTTGTGGACAGAAAATGGACAGTAGGCCAGCTCGCACGCGCGGTACTGAAGTTCTCCCGACAAATTATACACGAACCACACGTAATTCCTGACAATCATTCGCTCTTCGACGAACTCATTGGCATAGAGAAGATTCCAGACGATTAATGAATTCGGTGGAACTAAATCCTAACACCATTCGATATTCGGTTTATGGCGGGGCTTGCTTGCGTGAACGGGCCTTTTGTTTAGTTCCTAAGTCTCTCGTGGCTTATAATGCAGTTCAAATACATAGCAAATAAGCCTTCCACGTAAATCACACAAATTTCATCATTCACACCGCTGAAAAGCTCGTTACCTAAGTGTGAATGGCATGAATGGAATACCTAGGAGTACACTGAATATTAAGATAAGTAATTGGGGATACTGCTACGTAAGTAAGCCCGCCATCGAGCGTTATACATAAATTACGCAACACAGAAGGGAATCAGTCCATAAAGTGTGATATAGCGTGACAATGACGATTGTCACTTGATGACGTCACAGTCAAGTATATATTATTAATAATAATTTTATATTATTGGCAAATGTATGATATAGATATCAAACATGGACAAACCGTCGTGTTGCTTAATGTACGAATAACGCCTCCCAAGAAATTGGTTATTTCCAAATCCTATTCGCCTTGATTTATCCGTAATAGGATTTTTGTATCTTATTCGATTAAGTTGGTATTGATGTTTCTTGAAAATATTAAAGACTAATGCACGTTTTGGGTGAACACAAATCATACAATTTTGAATTGCTACAAATGTTCGACCGAAATGCACTTACTTTATAGGTTGGTTTTGTAAGCAATGCGTAAGTGTTGCATAGGATGGGTTTGCTACTACACTAGCCATATTAAGCAATACAATGGTAACAAAAAACCCACAAAATTTACAGGTCTTTCTTTTTTCTATAATCTTTGCTTTACATTCAGTTGTTAAAATACAATTTCGGTCGAACATATCGTATTTACCACTAATATCAGTTTGTTTGATGCATTTATTCTTTCGATTTTTTTTATTTACTTATTTAACTTAAAATTTGTAATAGTGATGTGATTTCGACAGCTGTGTCTTATTTACACGTTTGTGCTCTTTAGATAGCGTTTATGAAATAGTTACATGAAAGCAATACTGTTATATAAATTGAACATTAAAGTAATCTTACGTAAAATATTTTTGTACAAATTATCAGTACAAGTATTAAAATTTGTATTGTAGAGTTTTTATGACGTCACTACACTAAATATGTACTTAAATATAACTAAGCGCGATTTACATAAAATACTTTAATAATTATACAAAAATATAAAAAATATATTGTATGATTATATTGTGCCTGGGAAATTGGGCTTACATGTAATCGATTTTAAATAAATCTCTGAGGTAAATAATAACGAATATTGTATAACCATTTTGTAAAAATATTCAATTTTCACGGGTCCATTTTTTGTGTCGCATAATCTAATTTTAAACAATTATATGTTTTGCTTTATTCCATAAAAATACAATTTACAATTATTTAAATATTAAAACAGAAAACTCCTTAGGTTTTTATAGAGAGTCAAAATGTTTTCCTTTGCTTTTAAACATATACTTATGACATTGGATTAATTAATTTATAATTGATTGAAATTAAATTCGCGGACCCGCGAAAGCATAATTATACATGTAAGTACCTATTGTAAAAGTATCTTTAACATCATATTCTATCTATAGAATTAGGCCTGGTTTATACAAGAACAGCTTCCCAAAGAACGAGTATAAAGATATCGTGTTTATTCTGTACTAAAGCCATCCCATTCATGGAAATCACATTTACCTTCCTAAAAAGCAATGTGTCAAGCTTTTTAAGAAGGTAAATGTGATCTTCATGTTTTTTTTTTTTGATAGAAGTAGCAAATGAGCATACATTCAACCCAATTGTACCTGATGGTACGTGGCCACTACCGCTCATGGACATCTGTAATCCACCCCAATTAAGACCATAGTCATACCTGGGGTCGGCCACAAATCCGTTGCTACCTCCTAAGGACTAAGTTGGGATGATTCAGATAAGTCTCCCTTTAAACCTGAACAGCTAGTTACTAAAGTACGCTGTAATCTGGATATGATTATATTTTGCTTGGTATGAAAGCCGATTAATTATTATTAAACACTCATATTCTGGATTTTTCTTGTATAAACCAGCCATTAGTGTTGGACACTTCGATATAAATAATGTGGTAAAGTAAGACTTATGATAATCCACTTCATTTGCAAGTCTTCCTTAGGATGAATCTCAATGTGTCCAAACTTTGTTAATTTTGTGTAACGATTTACGAAATGTCGACAAGATGAAAATAAAATAAATTGCATCTAAGAAAGTATTTTTATTCAATGCAATCCCTTAATTATCATGTATTTATATGCTCTCAAGCGACAATTTAATTCCTGATTGTATAACAAAAAAAAATAAGAATTAAGAATTCACCATATAAAATCATAACTATATTTATTCACGAAATTTACAAACCAGTCACAATAATTTTAATGACTCTTACATGCAGATCAGATTACTATTTTGTATTAAATATAAAGATACCACTAACTTATTTAAATTCAGCAACAGTAACTGCAAATAAAAGAACAACGGGAATTCCCTGATCTTTTGAAGTGCACAATTTGTTTTACGAAAGAAACTTCATTCAAAATAAAAAAAATAAGATGACAATTGACCTTCTATATCGTGTATGACGAATTTTGAATGAAGCTTCATTTTTAAATACAAATGCAACTATGTATTTCATGAAATGTAAAATTGTATTTATGTATGTGCTTAATATACATAGAAAAAAAGGAAAATTTTGGTCACTGACAGATGAGAAATGTAATTGCCACTAGAGAAATGTTCATCTTTGCTTTGAATTGAACACTATAAACGTACCTAAAGTTTATAAACTGTTCAAGTAATGTATACCCCACAAACACAAAGAAATAGTCTGTAAATTCAAAACAAACATAGCCTAAATAGCGCAAGATTACCTAAGCACAGTATTCTGATGCTATTTTCCATTTATTCTACATAAACTTATAAAATAAGCATAACCTATTTTAAAACCATGGATCAAATGTCAAATTGTGCATAGTCACAGAATTTCTGACTTTAGCAACATCATTGTTTTAGATTGTTTTTATGGAAGAGGCAATCGGGCATCAATTTTGATGATAAGTTTGACACTGAAATCCTTAGATACCTATTATGGATGGCGAAGCTTTTATTACAACGATCTTATCTCCCTAAGGGCGTATTCCAAAGCTTGCACAGGTACACGCTGCGTGCGTCCACTTTATTGCAGCGGTGTTATTTCAATTTGTCTTCAATTGTGCACAATTGTTTAACGTCGACTGCCTACATGGATTGTTTGATAATATAATTAAATATTTGACGCCCGTGTACAGACCCGGTAACGTCACTAAGCGTTGCACAAACATTTTCTCGTTCATACTACCACGCAAGTGTGCACTTGTGCAAGTTTTAGCGTACACCCCAATAATTATGTCTACAATAGAACAGTACTGGTTGTTATGGCCTCCAGGCTTTCAACCCGATCCTCTTAAGACCTAATAAATTTTGCCTCCTTCCGTTTTTTAATAGAATCCAACGCTATCCTGTTACAGATTATGACAACTCTACGTGCACAGTTTAAAAACAAGTTACATGATATAGAGCCAGTTTTTCTTACTTTCTTGATTTGATTACATTTTATTCATGGCCAAACATATGTAGAGAATCATTCTAAACAAGTCCAAACTTGAACAAAGCAAGAAAAACCGGCTCAACGTTACACAGTTACTATATACACATAAACCTAACGTCCACCCTAAAAGAACAGTCCCCGCATGCGGCGGCCCATGCCCTGCCTGTCGTACAGCACGTTGAACCTGTTCACCAGCTGGTTGATGGCGTTGCAGCCCTTCGTTATCGTGCCCAGGTACGTCATGAGCGCTACGTCGTTGCATTGCTGGAAGAGAAATATAGGGTTAGAGACTTTCACGCTATTGGCAATTAAATATATTAAAGTACCTAACGCAGGTCTGATGATGGAGGTAGGAGGAGGTAAGCGAAAGTCTGTTTAAAAATTAACATACTTCTTGTGCTTGGGTTTGAATTATAGCTTTTTTTTATACAATTAACGTAACGAAAGGCAGACGGGGTAATTTTAAACATTATATTCAACGAATTAAGATACATATCCCCATACATCCCACACATACATCACACCCATACATCAGACCTTCCCATGCCCAAGATATTGATATGAAATATATCTGTTATTATACTATAAAAAATTAATTTAATACCAAATGAAAAACTCACATGAAATAAATAAATAAAATTATTGATTTTAGTTAATATAATCTATATCTAATATTATTTATTTCTAATATGATATGCGAAAGTAACTCTATCTTTAGGTATATCTGTCCCTGTCGCCAAACTGCTGGGACGATTTTGATGAAATCTTACACGGAAATACTTTGAAGCTTTAGGATGCACATGGGCTATGTTGTTTTTTAGATTTGAATACATTTTAAATTTAATGAAGTTGATAACATAATGAAGTTGATATATAGATATTTTTTGAAACTTGGTAGCTAAGTTATAAAAGATACAAAATCAAAACAATGTTGTAGATATTTTATTGTAATTTATTTAAAAAAACCTACTAATAAGTTCATATATCCGTCTGTCATATGAACGAAGCCCACATGAGTGAAGCCGCGGACAAAAGCTTGTTCAGAAGGAAAAATACTACTCTTTAGTTTCATTCCATATTTTATGTGTTAGTTAAATATTCCAAATAATAAATACTCCTTTTATCTATCATGTTTACTGACTTACGCTAATTATATTCAGAAATTTGAAACCATACAAAAAAGTATTACTAGCCACATCTCGAGTTATATCCAACTGCCTCTGATTGGCAGCCACAAGGTTCCGGCAGCAGGACTATAATAATGCATCTCATAATAAATGTGAATATTTTAAAATTATCGAATTTAAA
>DWPV01001143.1:0-22280 GCA_018251915.1 Urbanus proteus proteus | reverse complement strand
TACAAAATTTCTGATTACATGGAAGACAAAACAGCCTCAGACTGACCAGTCCAGATGTACTATTAACCTTCCCTCTGACAATTGTACACATGTGTACAATAAACTAAAACTACCGCTCGCTGGACTATTGTACACATGTGTACAATGGCTACTACATGAAATAAAAACCTTATTTTTACCTAAAAGATATATTTTTTCAGTGATAAATAAAAACTTGCACTATGATTGTCATACGACGGGAGTTTCCAAATCTTTATTAATACTAATTCTTTTTCTTTTTACAAAATATAAGCAATGAGAAATATATCACTAACCATATATTTCCAGTTCGTAACATCATGTTCCAAGCCGCCGGTGCTTGGTTTTGCTCACCTGAAGCCGCCGTTCTCAATCCGCTGTGTTGAGGTCGGCGATGACGAAGATACAGGAGATACTATTGGTAATATTCAAATTAGCCTATTTACTATACATAAAATTACTTTGTATGTAGCCTGTGTACAAATAAACTCCGTAAGATTTTACTGCATTTCATGTAAATATGTACATTTACTATCTGACAACTGCCCGGGCAAAGAGGGTATTGTCGAGAGCCGTATTTCCTTGCTCACTGCTCTTATGCAAACGCAGCAGCATATGAGAGACGGAGAGGAAGACGTCCAAACGATCCAAAATATGTTACCTACAAGACAGCTCTTAATTAGGTAACAGTATAAAACCAAAACCCATCTTAGATTATCTAAGATTGGTTTTTGGTAGTAGTGTACTGATAAAATATCTCCATTATTATAATTTTCTTCTTAAACAAACCCGGCAGTGTGTAACCTATCGATAGATATAGAAATAAAAAGATCTCCATTATCATAATTTTCTTATAAAACTAGCCCAGCGTGGAACCTATCGTTAGATATAGCCTTAAAATGACTTATTTAATTCAACAGGAAGCGTAATTCGCGGTTTCTTCACGATCCGCAAGAAGGACCCGCTGAACCGCTTGCCGACTTCGTCCACATGCTTCAACCTGCTGAAGCTGCCCAACTACCAGAAGCGGAGCACGCTTCGCGATAAGCTTCGGTACGCTGTCAACAGTAACACAGGCTTCGAGCTCTCGTAGAAGTGTTGTAGCAATAACCACTGTTATCTTACAGTGGTACAACAAGCGATTCTTGATTCACAGACAGCAGATACAATACTCGTAGAAGGGTTTAGCAAGAGCTTCCAAACGTGCTATTGCAGTGGCACAAGAGATCCGTGAACCAGTAAAGCTGGAAAAGATACCAAATTTCTCAAAAGATCCTTTGTATAACCCTATAAAGACAATTATCTCGTACAGACATAACTGCAATTTTTATCGCAAATAACTTGAGGGTCACTTCCATTGCTCTACCTTTCTCATGTGTCATCTATACGGAAAGTAATTAATCAGAAGGTATATTGTCAAATTCTGAGATCTATTCCAATGTAATGAAATTTTAACGCCAAATTTTATTTATTCTATTTCAGAGCAAAATCTTTACTCATTTTTGCTCCGTTTTACTGATCTCGTTACATGGCCAGTGTTGGAATATGGTTCACATCATCCATCCAATTATCTTACTGTAAATTCATTAATTTTTGAAATCTTGGCCAGTTACATGTCAAAGATTAGTTTTATAGTTTTATGTACGACTTTCCACTTGGTCTCAGTTTTATTAATGTTTGAACAAAATCATATTGTTAACTATAACTATACATTAATAGTTGTCCCTATTTTACAATACATAATATTATTATTTTATTCAGAATAATTAACATTTGATGTTAGTCTTAAGCTCTATATTTTTATATGTATGTATTCATTGTCTTGACATATAATGCACTAATTGAAATTAACATAAGTTCCATAATTTTGTAAGTATATGCTATCGTTCTCATGTTTTATTAACTAACATAGTTTTAAAACCTGTCTAGTATGTTAATATTTTAGTACTGTAGCTGTAGATGGTTTCCAATGTTGTTTATTTTTGACATTGGCATGATCATTAAAAATGCATCTTTTAATTGGTCACATATTTCATTATACGGATTATCTATTAATCAGGCATTCAATATAGTCAAATGACCATAGTCGGAACGAGATGAAGTCGTTGAAAACAACTGTAATTTTTTACAGTAATGTGCGTTCTGATTGATTTCAATACAATTCATGAAATGTGTTAAAAAATTATGTAAACAAGATCTCGAATGATATAAATTAAATTGGCAATTAAGCACTAAAATAAAAAATATCTGATTTATTAATCTCAGATTGCTGGATCCTTAATTTGACTGTATATTAAGCTGGTACAGCGCTGATTTGTATGAGAAATGTACAATGTACTACATGATCATGATTATGATTATTGGACTAATGAAAATTAAAATCTCCAAAAGACTTGTAAATTATTCTGGGCTACTTACTATACTGATAAATCGATGTATTCAAAAGTAAGCTCATGTTAAAGTGAAACGTTTAAATAATGGCCTACTAATTATTAAGTACGAGCCACAAAAAAGTCCGTATTTTTGCCAACAGGGCTGAGAGTGAACGATACGAATTTTATATATACGTGACATTGTACTGACTGCAAATACGAGTAGAATTCTAATACATTCATCGAATAGTCGCGTATTAATTAAAATGTAAAACGAATTCTATTAAACAAAACAGTCCAGTCCAATGTAAAATAGGTGTAAATAGACAATAAAATGTTAGATGTGTCTTGAATTTGTACTATGTATTTATCCATTTGTGTACAGAAATCTATGGCTACTTATAGTTTCGTATTCAGAATGTGTATGGGACATAGCATAGGGTTAAGAGAAATTTTGTGCTCCCGATTCCAAGCGTTATTTTATGGCATTCTTTACATAAATTTCATATATTTTTGACACATAAAAAGGTTTTTAGCACCATGTGACGTGTCATATTCACTTATTCGAAGGGTGCACGAAGCCAACACGTTAAAAATATTATTTCTTTTTACTCACTTAACATATCTTATTATTGTGTACATATTTATATTTTAGTCAACTTTATGTCTATTAATATAAGTGATGGTGCGATTTGAATCATGTAAATGGTTGGAAATGGATCTTAATTTCTGTGTGTCGATTAATTTATACTATGATATAACTATTGGCCTACCGTTCTATCTACTGCAACCCATGATACCGCTTCGTCAAGTTAGGGTATGTATGAATTGCTACACTTCACGTACCTTTTCATGGAAAACTCTAACATGTAAATTTTTTAGATGCCTAGGCACACAATGTCCAACCACGTTCTAATAAATTGACTAGAACACATTTGTTACTAAATCAGGTATAGATAATTATTATAATTATAGTCCAAAACTATTTGGAGATATGTATGTTATATATTATCGCAAAGGTAAATGTTAGTCTATTTAAGTATTGAATGTTGGACATTTTTACAGTATTTTCAACAAAACACAAAAATTAAGTATTTCGTATCCATTTCCACGCAATTGTTTATTGTTAAACTTAACACTAACCAACTTTAGCCTCACGATGTTCACGCTAAATGTCTGTTTATGCAAATATCACAAATAAATAATACATCATTCAGGTCGTACTGCAAAACACCAAATGCTCTTGTTTTCTCTTAAGTAAATCATTATTATTATTGTATAGTTTAAACTCCTCCAATTTACGTCTTTATTCTTCCAATCTGTTTAATGTTATAATTATTTTTAGTTAATATTGTATTAGAATTATTTATAACTGTATGAAAATTTTACGTTTTGTTAATAACTTAGTGCAATTATTTTTATGTAATGTATCCTGTTTTTAACAATGTAAAGTGCAGATGACAGACCAAGATACATGTATTAAAACAATAAACACACATTTTAAGCACTTCATAAGATATACCTACTAGATTAAAATTAAAATTCACAGGTTGTATATAGAATTGCCTCCCTATACTCCTTATTTATAAACGCTTGATATCAGTATTTTAGATATTGCAGGCTTGGCTTGCTCCTATTCTGCATATGAAATATTATGAAAGAGAGGGACCAAACATTCAATAGCTATAAGTCTGATAATAAGCGTTTATTAATGATGTGAGAGTTCATTTATATAGTTATGTCAAACAAATGGGTATGCCACACTTTGTTGTACATATCTGTATAACAAAGTGTGATATCAATCAATTACTAATGACGCCATTTGCTTATAACGCCGGCTACATTTTCTGGACACAGCCACACCTTCCTGAAATGTGTAATATGGTTAATAAATAACGCCTGATGAATTGTGATTATGTACCTATACTTATGTATATCATGCGTTTTGAGGGAGATTCCAAATAGGAATGTCATTTAACCCTTCCGCGACTAAGAGAAAAATCTTTCAAAACCACAAATATGCCGAACATAATATAATTATACTATTCGTCTTAATTACCTTGTGTTAATGTGATTGTCTGTTATCTGCACAAAGTGTAAACTGAAAAACATTCTAAACAAAGTAGAACTTATATTTTGAACAAAATAGTATTTTGTAGTGGTATTCCCATTTTCATCGGTAACTTAATTAGGTATTTCATAATAATATACATACCTATACCTAAACATGGATCATTGTAAGGAATATTTTGTACTAGACACGTAAATATTATGTTGTATAACACAATGTGATTCTCTGTGATAAAATAATTGATATTTATTAACATGACTTTTATTTTCCTTTTATTTTTATTTTATTTTTATTAATTAATTAAATTTAATTCCTGGACTTTTGTAATACCCCTAATAAAATACCATGTGTTACTGAGAAAAACAGAACTTTACTATGAAACATAAATATGGAGTAAGAAAGTACCATGCAGCGAGCCTAAGTGGAACATGCAGTCCAGTGCATAATAGTAAGGGCCCCTGCTACCAATGGACATCTGTTATCAACCCCGAATATTCTCATATAGTCTCGAACAAAGAAACGCTACACTAGAAACGCTACGCTACGCTACAATAGAAATGCTTGTGGCGGTGGAGCACCCGAAATAGACCCACGAAAGATATGTTCACCTTTAATAACAAACCTTAGATCATGACGTTAGTACGATCCTACATCTATGTGACAAACAACAAAACTATATGTAAACACCGAAATCTAAAGCATAAGAAATACAAAAAGGCGGTTTACGGCCATGTATTCATGTTATTTATGGCCTCATGTTCATTTAAATATTCAATTCTTTAATTATGAAATGATTACATATTATTAGATGATGAGACGAGACGGGTCCTGTAAAGTAGTAGAGACTTTACTAGGACTTCTTCATGGAGTCTTGGAAGCAGCACGAATCAATCGAACGATCCTCTTCCTGTGTCATATCACTTTCCCGCAAGCGTACATTTTATCGATCGCTTTATGATATAAATCCCACCATTTTCATACATAAAACACGACTAACTACCAAGTTTCGAAAAATAACATCATACCGTATTCCCGTCAAAAACCCCCTCCCCGCTCCGTGATCTCCCATAGACAAAAAATATAAACTCCTCAACAGAAAGTCAGACTGAAAAAAATGCTGTTTGTACGCTTCATACGAGATTACCTACTATAAGGTGGTAACGGCCAACTTAGATAATAAGTTTAATCAACCACAAATACAATTTGAGTCCTAGTCAAGGTCGGGTGCGTTGCTGTCTGTGACCTGTAAGGACCAAGTTGGAACGCCTTGTATTATTGTCTTTGCCGTACATATAACATCCTTCCATACGAAGAGGTTGCGGAATCAAATTTTAGAAGACTTTTTCTAAAAAGCTGAAGGGCTCTATCTGTTTCATTAAACAATGAATTTACGAGCTTTAGGCTGAGAAACAATCATTATACACTATATAGATTACTAAAAACCTCACAATTTTAGCGGAGTTTAAATTTCCGTTCTTGGTCTGGGTGTGTGTCCTTGTCTTGTGTGTTGTCCATGGCACCCACGACACAGGAGAAAATCCTACTGTGGGGCTATGAGTGTGAAGCGTTATAAAAAAAAAATAGTTTGCCTCAGGACTACCTGAGTATGAACTCGAATGCGTTAATCTCACGCGCCAATACTATTTTTTTCTTCTCTTTCTATATTATTCTTACATTCTACAGAAAGTATGTTATTTTCCACGATAAAAGTAGATATATGTTATGTCATTATCTTTACCTTAGACTTCTTCTCAGTTGGCTGGTACAAGCAAAACATACACCTAAAAACAAAGCACAAATCTATCGCACGCGAACCGTACATTTCTTCAGGACAAAAGTAGCCTATATCTTATTTCAGACAATACTCTGTATCTGTGCTAAATTCCAGTCAGAACCATTCAGCCCTTCAGGTGTGAAAGAATAATAAACATGCATCCATCCATCGGTCATTCAATCTCCCTTTCACCTTAAGTAAGAGTGAGTAATATAAGAGGTTCTTAACGTAATTTTGATTCATTTGGATATAGTTGAGTTTGAAGATAACACGTCTTTTCCCCCGTGCTACTATTTTCAATTGCAGTAAGTAGTCATACGTAGGTATAAGTAGGTAACCTACCTATACCTACGGTAAGAATTTTAGTAGCTACGTGGATTTAACCATTTTTGTATAGATATAAAGCTCTGGACAACCACGCAAAAATAATTTTCGATATAGTTTTAACAGTAAGTAGGTATATGCTTTGATACTGTAGTTACAGAATAGTACTACAGTATCCTCTGCCTGTCGTAAGAGGCGATTAAAGGGTCAGCTTCCAGGGCTGCGAGCGGCTAGAGTGGGAGCTCTAAAACGTCTATCCCAGTATATATAAATGTACTCTGTGGTCTATCCAGGACGGCGGTATGTGCGGTCGCATATCGTCGTGCATCTGACGGTGGGGCGAGAGCAACTCGTCGTCTCTCTCGAAGCAGCGGGTACCTTTTAAAGGTATCTCTCCCGTAAACAAAAAAAATGGTGGCACATTTACGGTTGGTTGGTACAAAATTCCATTTTTCTTAAACAACAAAATAAGACATTAACTTCCGCCCACCCCATAAGCTTATATAGGTACCTTATATTTCGCCTTTGCGGTTTTGCTCAGCTTATTAATGTAGGTACTCGTAGCTACTTACGTACCTAAATACGTAAGCAGTGGCGGATCCAGGATTTCATACAAATAAATAAGTTATTTTTGGTTATTTTTTTGGTTTAAGTTATTTTTGTGTTTTCAGTATATGTAACAAAAGCTTTAAAACCTATTTTACATTATCTATTCTATTAAAATACTAACTGATTCAGTTTAAAAGAAAAAAAAAACTTGCGTTGCTTAGCACAAAATTCAAGCAAAGCAGCTGTTCATGGCGTCGTCGCTATTGTTTTCTGTCTTGCTCACTCCCCGCTTCCTCCCCCTTCCATCGCTCGCCAGTCTCGCTCGATTCTCGCGGTGTGTAGACGTCAGCGCGCTGCTCGAGAATAATTTATCACGGTGTCATCCTTTGTCCAGAGTAGTTTGAAACTGGATTCAAAGTGAACTGCGGCGTCGTTAACGGCCGAAAACATTCTGTATAGACGCGGTACGACCGGTGAAATTGACAGGTGTATCCCGTTTCGTGTGGTGTGCATTCAGTGATTCCCGCATAGTCGTTCGAGCATGAATAATAAAGAGGTAGCCGGTGATAGCGTCGCGTGTCCACCGGGAGGCGAGGGCTGGTGATCGCGGCAGGGTGTGGAGACCGGGGGTTCGGCGGGTGATGAGTCTGCGGTGACGGCGGCCGCGGAGCGGTTGGATGGCGGCTGTAAGTGGCCCCGCGCGGCACTCTCGCGTCTCCATGAGTGTGTCCATGTCGCTGATGCAGGGCGGTACGCAGAGCGCGCCGCAGGGCGCCATCCTGGCGGCAGCGGCGCCCTACTACCAGACGCCGGCCATCCCAGCGGACGTGCAGCCAGATCGCCCCATAGGTTACGGTGCCTTCGGTGTCGTATGGTGAGTACACTCATTCAGAATTTTAACTCCTGCTTAGCTTATCAATATACAATAAAGGTAATAATATGAATACATGTAGGTACATGTTTAATGCAACATATTACATTAAACAGTAGTTATCAAATGTGAGTCACGAAAGTTGGGAACTAAGTTTAGTAGCTATGTATGTTCAAACATTCATGCGCTATTGGGTGATAAACTTGGGTCTCGATTTCTTTCTTGATTTCACTTTATAGAAAATCCAAACAATTCATGTCTGACATGAATGAATCTTGGTCATTTTTAGTCTGTGAATTTTTGTTTATAGGTAGGTAGTTAGTAGAAGACAGTAAAGAATATAAAGGAGACTTCAATATCATTTAGTTTTTTATCTGCTTGCAACAACTTCAATAGAACTTTTAAATTCCTTACAAGTGTAGTAACTGCATTTGTAACTATGTTTACTAAGTTAAAATCTCTATAGGACACCTCAGATAAAAGCAAAACTGAATTAATTACAACAATCAGTATGCCAGTAATAATTGACTCCATTTTAACAGTTCATTAATTGCTTAATTACCCTCACCCAATTACTTACAGTTGCATTCACACTGTCTGTTGTGAGAAAGTGATGTCTGCAGCAGTAGTTATTGTATCTTAGTGACGAATGAACAAAGATATTTTGTATCTATTATTTTTCTTCTTCATATTACATTCTGTAAGGCTAGTATTATTTAGTTATTATTATTTCTTTATTCCGTTTGATTGACTAGCACAAATTAATTTAATGGAGACCCGTTTTTCGATAGTGTTTACATTAAAAAATGCAATAAAGAAAGTATGATAACATTCCAGGATTATATTTGGAAATACATTTAATTTAATTTTATAAAACCTTATGTGTCTAAATAAAGAGCACACAAAATAAAAATTATAATTAACTAATAACTAAATGATTTAACATTTTATCTAAAAAATGTAAACTAAAGATTGTTTGATTAGTAACTTGTTATGTACCAGATTTGTTAAAACTAAACTATTTAACCAGTAAATAATACACATATTTACCTCGTTGTTACTAGAATTTTAAAATAATTACTTTAGTTTAAACCTTTTCTTGTTAAACAAATTCAGCTCTACATTAAATTAATATGACTCATTCTGTAAATTGTGAAAGCTATGCTTTCACTTATTTCAATTTCACATAAAAATATTAATGTTTTGTTTTATTTCATTATTCTATAATTATATGATTTCTCCATGAAATTACGGATTAATTAATTTTTTGGTATATTAACATGCACTTTTTGTACAGTTAAAGGTAACTAAAGTTAATTTATTGTTTAGTAACAGGTAATGGTTTTCATGTATTTATGTAGGTACCTGAATCCAAGTGTAAAATAAATCAATATTATTGTTGCTTATTATACCTTTTTTGGTGTACCCAAGTATATGCACCTATTGAACAAGGCCTTAAGTTGTAACTATTGCATCATAAACGCAAATCGTGCAAAATAATACCCTAAATATTGAACCCACTGTTCACTATCAGCTATAAATATAACATGTGTGGAGTAGCCATTGTGGTGATCACAATGCATGGCGCTGCATTCATACTTACGCACAATTAGCAGTGTGCTCGTTCAAGCTTGAATTGAAACACAATCGCGATTCTTACACTTTACTAAATTCTTGTGATTGCCGACCGTATAGGTAATATAATATATGTGTTTGTTATCGACACCTATTTGTTGTTAATTGTTCTATATATGTAAGTTGGTATGATATCCTTCGGCTTAAGTTACAAGAAAATAATGAAGTCTAAGTTATGGTCGGTTTGCGATTTTAAATTGTTTACTCGCGTAAAAAAGTAAGATAAGAAAAAAACGTGTTTTTAAACTGTCCATAACTTATTTTTGAAAACAACTAACTTTCTTTCATCCAGTGTAACAAAACTAACATCTTTCAAAATCTAAAATCTATAAGATTTTTTTGTTGACGTCGGCAATGTCGATAATAAGTATTCAGGCTCTTTTCTGTGATGTTTGATCACAGAATAGGGCCTTTAGTTGGTTTATTTAAATACATAATATCAACGATGAACTATGACTACAATGTGTATGGGGTTAGCATGCCAGATCTTTACTAGTGACACAGATTGGCTTTTCTTTTTGTAACGATTTTGAACTAGGGCCAAGCTAATACATAATTTACGACCGTCTACCTACGCAGTGTTAATGAACTTAGTTTTAGGACTTACAATACCTACATTCTAGGTTGGTATTGTGTATTGTCATTGATTGATTAATGATTCACTACATTGTGTATTCGCTGGCTAAAAGTTTTATATTTAAACGGAAATTTGCAATTTTCATTACTTTGATAAATGACATAGGGAGAAAGAATACAAACTAAAGTTGGTGTGTATAAAATAGTTCAAACGGGTAACTAACTACAAAAGTTTATTCTACCTCATTGAGATATTATGTGCTAGCTAGTTAAGCATTGTATATAGTATCTCAATGTTCTACCTTATGAAATTCTGTTAAACTAACTGTACCCAGCAATCGTCCTTAAGCACAGTTGACTTAAAAAATGAATGAACCCGTTATTTCGATATCGGCCAGTCGCAACCTCACCGTGAGTCGATAAGTGAAGCGTTGTACTCGAGCAATTATACTGGTTTCCACCTCTGCTACCAATATTTCGAGCGTTCTCTTTTACAACCTCCAAACACGAGCCTCGTTAAAACTTGAGAGAAAGCTCCAATTGCATTATAAAACGTTTTTATTTCAGTTTAACTACCGTATTGGTTTTATTGCGAAGATGTTTCTCATTACTATTTTACTTCGGCGTCAAAGTCGGCACATGACCGCATGCGAGCGACGTTTGGGCAAAAGTTTACAACATGTGCTCCAAAGTTAGGATCCGGTATTTCTAATCTACAATAACTAGTGCCCTCTGTAAACACATGGTGTTTCCATTCATTTGCAACGCGTATTCGGTCTTGAGCGAAAGGCATAAGAGTGGATTTCGATATTGATGTATTCTGCAAGCGAATGCACATGACGTCTTCGCCGAGATCGGCCGAATTTGTGCTTTATTGCTTCATGTTTTGTTCGACTTTGATTTGTAGCCACGTCCTTCGCTTATCGAGACGCGTGCAGCGCCTGCGTGAACGTCATGCATTAAAATGGGACCTTCCAGTGCGTCGTTAAGGTCGTTTTTTTGACGCGGCACCGTCGGTTGAAGTAGTGCAGCGGTCGAGCGAGGGTTGTCGGGTATGGGTGGATGCTTTGTGTGGAGTCGTCGTGCGTAGGTAGAGCCCTCATGCCGCTCGGCGCGTCGATTGTGTGTGAACGACCGCAACGAGGGGAGGCGAGCCTGATTATTCCGAGACCGCGCCGATCGCCGGTCGAGGGCTCTAAAACCCGGCCCGAAGTCCCTACTCTCCTTCCTTGCGTTCATTCGTTGAATGCAAATGAGGTCTCGTTTAGCATTAACATTTTAAGATATTTTTGTCTTTGTGCGGAGCGTTTAAATCTATTTCGGGGTCGATTTTTATACTTTTTTTGTCAAGTCTGATAGGCAAGATAAGATTGAGTTTGAATAGACTACGTACCCGCATGTGTAGTTTCACTACTCATTGAGGACGTATTTACAATATGATATCGCAGGCAAGATCAGCTGTCTGTGCGGACTAGCGAGCGACGTAGAAAGCAGTAAACAACGCGTGGCGCCCGCAATCAACGCACAATAACTAGCGGTTATTAGAAATCGTGTAGTCTTGACACTTAATCGTCAACATTTACGTTTCCTACTAAGTTTATATAATGAAGTTTATAACAACAAATAGCGAGGTAGCATGACCTTCAACAGACCTTGATAATTACATTAGCCAAAATGGCTATGTAGCGTAAGAATATACCGTTTGAGAAATTAATAACTACTATTCGGGTGGAAAGTAAGGGGCTTTATCGATATTATTATATTATAGGTCCATGTGAGTAGCGCTGGTATCGATCATACGGTCCTGCGCGAGTCGCACGTCCCCGTCCCAGTCGAGATTCCAATGGTAAATTAATTACGGTAAGGGTGCGGACTGATTGATCGTGTTGCGAACGAGCCGGCGAACCGCGCCTCGGGTCGCGCCCGTAGCCTCCGCCCTGCCTATTCTAATTGTTCCGACTCTCCGAGCCACCTCGAAAAACTTGTACCATCCGTATTCGCTAAGCTTCACCGAAGTTTCCAACTCTCTCCCTGAATGCTTTGATTAAAATTGTGCACGGAAGCCCAACACGAATTTCCTGTTGATGCCTTCGAAATTAGGGTAACATTCGCCGAGGGATCAAAGCGTTTTTTCTAGCTCCGCGATCCTCGAACATTAACGACCCTGAGAAGGTATTCTTTAGGAAAAAGTTTCCTTTTGTGTTCCTACGTCAATATCTATTTTTAATAGCTCGCACTACTCTTCCCGGACTTTACTACCTGCTCCTTCAACTGTCCTTTGTTGTCGTGCAATACAAGAACTTTATATACCTGTGCGAAGACGAAGATTATGCCTTCGAAGTTTTACGATAATGTCTTAGGTGGGAATTGTTCGCGGAATAAACCTTGATTGCTTAGTTCTTACCGCGTTTCTTATCACACCTTGAAGGTACGTTTCGGTATTACCTATTGTTCGCAATCGGTTGTTCGTTAGGGCAGGAAAACACGAAGAAACTCAAATGAATTGTGATCAAAGTTGTTATTGTGCAGTCGTATTCTCATGTACCGTTGAAACAATACATAATTTATCGTGGTTAAAAGTAATAATGATATCGTCAATACATAACTGATTATGTTGCTTTGTGAAGGGCTTCCACAGCGAGACGCGAGACCTACATTGATAAAAATATGATAAAAGACTTCCAATTCCAGATATACGTTTGTCATACCAAATGTTTTAAGGGTGCAGCAATTTAAACATGAACATTTAACATGTGTGCTATTACAGCATAACTAATCCTTAACCTCCTGACGACCCGCGTACTACATGTAGTACATAGAAATTTAAAAAATCTATCACAAATGTTTGAAATGGCAACCCTGTCTTGATGTTACAGTGCCATCTGTTAGTTCTTTTTGATTAACTTTCACCCAATTTGCACTCTGTCGTATCTGTCATTTCGATAAAAATGGCAACCAAAGCAAGTGATGTGGAAGCGCGCTCGCGCAGACGTAAGTTTATCCATGTTAATCTTTATTGTATGATTGATATTATGCACTATTTTTATATAATTCGCCTAAATTAATATTATTTATATGATCTGCACCGATATTTATTGAAAACCTGTAAAAATCAGTGTACTATAACCTCAAACATTTTTATGTCCTTTGCAAAGTACAAGGGTCGCGAATTAAGTTTTTGCATTACTAACTGCCCATGTACTGCACGAAGTACATAGCTTAATTTCTGGGATTATTTATGGGTTTTGGTTTTTATTTCACACATGATCGATGAAGACATAGCAGACGGACTAAATGAATCTGAATTTCACTATTCAGGCGATTGCTTCAGGCTTCAGAGCTTGACCGTCGTGTCATCGCTGATGATAGAGATATGGTCAGTACCGGTTCGGATGATTCAGATAATTCACCTGAATTGGAACATCCCACACCTTCACCGACATTGTCTACTGACTCCAGGGCTCCAAGATCACGAGAAAGAGCACAGAGTAGACGTCCAAGCAGAAGCCGTGTGACACGTAGTCGAGGCAGGGGACGTTTACTTACAAATCCTCGTATTATTACACTTCGCGGAAATACGGTGAATGAGTCACTAGACAATTGGTCAGCTGAAGCGTTTGAGCCCGAAGGCAGAAGTTTAATGCAACCAGCTTACCTAGCCATAGATTCCACTAGTTGGGAGTGGCAATTATTCTATGAACAATACATTAGTAATGAAATTCTGGCTACCATTGTTGATTGCACAAACAGGACTAATATATTGCGTAAAGGGAAATCTCTGGGATTAACACTAAAAGAACTAAAAGTTTTCCTAGGAATAACTATGGTTATGTCTGCTCTCCAATATCCCCAAATCAATATGTATTGGTCTGGAAAATATAGAGCGAACATTATTGCTTCAGCAATGACACGAGCCAGATTTTACGCCATCAGGACGCAATTAAAATGTGTATACGATGCGGATGTTACTTCGGAGCTAAAAGAGGAAAAAATTTGGAAAGTTAAACCGTTATTTGATTGTGTTTTGAATGGCTGCCATCAACAAGATCGTCCACAAGACATGTGCATTGATGAAATGATAATTCCTTTTACAGGGCGATGCCACATGCGACAATATTGTCCAAATAAGCCCAACCCAGTTGGCCTAAAGGTATTTGTACTTGCATCACCACAAGGTATTGTATGTGACATGATAATTTATCAAGGAGACAAAACTTTTCCAGAGCTTAACTCCCAAGGATTTGGACTGGGTGAATCAGCCGTTCTACATCTTACACGAACTCTAGTCCCAGGGCATTCCCTTTACTTTGATCGTTACTTTACTTCGGTGAAATTGTGTGACGAGTTAATCAAGAGAGGATTTCATGGAACTGGTACTATCCAGAGAAGCAGAATCCCGAAAGATTGTAAGTTGACTCCAGAAAAAGAATTTAAAAAACTACCACGAGGTTCGAGTGAAGTCAAAGTGCGAGAAGATGGACTACTTGCAATAACAATGTGGCTTGACAACAAGCCCGTGATGATGTTTTCTTCTCTCTATTGTAATAAAAATGAAGATGACTGTGAGAGATGGTCGAAAAAGATGAAACGCTACGAAAGAGTGAAAAGGCCGGAAGTTATTAAAGAATACAATCAAAATATGGGTGGGGTGGACCTTGCCGATCGCATGTTGTCTATTTGCCCCTCACGAAGTAGGACCATCAAATGGACTATAAGAGTGATATCACATCTATTTGATTTGGCGGTGGTCAATTCATGGTTTCAATATCGAGCGGCAGAGTTACAAAAAAACACAAAGAGGGCCCATATATGGAAACTTCGAGACTACAAGCTTAACTTAGGGACCAAGCTGATTGAAGATAATGACACGGAGAGTGACGGCGATAGTGATCCAGATCAACTGGAAGATTTGGAACCAAAACATAAAATGCGTAAAGCTATGATCAAACCAGTTCCTACCAAGCAAAGACGCCTTCAAAAAGCATCACATATGCCTGACTATGGACCAAAGCAATCAAGATGCAGAAACGAATCTTGTGATAAAAAGACCACAGTTTTCTGCAAAAGATGTGAAGTCTACCTATGTTTCGTACCTAACAGAAACTGCTTTGCAAGTTTTCATGAGATCGTTGAGGAATAATCTCTAATTGTTATATTTTTTTTTCTAGTTGATTTTAGAAGGTTTATTTTGTTTTTCACTTAAGATCTCTTGATATGAGGCTGATTATTTAATTATTAAGATATAAAAAACTTTAAAGTTGTTAACGTTGATCTCTGAAAATAAATAGTTTATGTGATAACATAAGAGTACCTAAGCATACTATTTTGTAACGATTTTTTTTGAGAGAGTAGAAGAATGGTGTTAAGTTTGTAGACGATTTATTAAAAAAAATGTAAAGATATATAAAATGTGTTTTATTTTCGATTTAAGGATAAAACGTTACGAAATATTACCTGGTTTAAATCAGATGTACCGCTTATGTACTATGAAAAGTACGTGTAAGTTGACTGCCAGTGTACTTTATAAAGAACATTAGGAAAAACTGGATTTTCATGGCTAGGATTTTTTTCACAATTTTTCCCGAAACACTCATGCCATAAATAATGAGCTGTAGAAGTTTCTTGAAAATACTTAAACTTTAGGATTCCTGGTCGTCAAGAGGTTAAGTCCAGTTACGCATCTGTGACCTTAGATTAGATAATACTCCTATACCAATGGCTATAATTATTCGAGTACCTAAAACTAATCTAAAATATCTATTAGGTTAAGAAAGTCAATGTCAAGCGTAATGTTTAGTTAGTATTGGTTTATACGCACATACTTGTATTTGAGGCGCAGGTTTATTTTAACATTAAGGTTCTCTACAATAATACGAAAAAAGATTCAATAATTGCTGCGTAAGGTAAAGATGCTGCGTAATGCAACATATTGTTTACTTACGGTAATCGGGTCACTAAAATACGTATAAGTCGCCTTAATACTCGTATGAACCTAGGTACATATACATAGTTTTGGAATATTTTCGTCACAGTTGATCGTATTTCGTGATTGAAGGTCGAGTACCAATTGATTCGCGACATATTGCATTAATGGCGGGATACGATAGACTAAGGGTATTGTGTTTCAGAGAATATTGTTCTAAATGTACATGCATCTATGTATAATGTTTGTTGGACATGTAACGCACGCTGACTATTCTTGTAATGAAATAGGTTTCACGCAATAGAATAGTATGTAGTTATTCTCGTTTGCGTGTGTTGTATTTTGCTTGATATAATGTTAGTAGTATGTAAACTGTCATATAGCTATTAAAATAATTCGAATGATGATTTGATATTCGATTACAATGGCTTCCGACTTTATTTTAACCGATTTAATCAAAAATTGAAATATAAAATGCCATTTACTTATAAAAATACGGTTTTAATATGTTTTTTTGTATGTAACCATGATATGTTTCGTAGCTGTCAAAGCTAACTAAAAATATCCTTTACATACAATCCGACAACAATGTACACGAATGAATATTATGGATATCGTGCAAATTTGTTTTGTAATAGCTTATCAGTGCTCAGACAAGTTTAATACGAGGCTATCGTGGGACGACCACGTAGCGCGGTGGCCGAGATAACGGCAATACACCGTTATGTTAATGGTATACCTAATTGTTTTTGGTAATTTGAGGCGAACCATATCTTGAATAAATATTCCGGTTTTGTGTATTAAAACTAAAGCATGCTTTATTGGTAAGATGTCAAAAGTAATCTATAAAACACGAGGAAAATAGTATTGAGAATTCACAAATTACGAAAACAATAAAATATAAATTACGAATTTGAATTTATATATTGTATGTTTTTCGTGTTTGTCTATATGTAACGTTACTTGCGTGTGTCTATGCATGCGTGTATGTATGCTTGTGTGTCTATTGCACCGACAATATAGGGTACCTGTACCCGAAGATGTTGAAAGTGTAAAATTATATGCAATCGATGTTTGTGAATTATTCTGTTACCAGCGACCCGCCCCGGCTTTGCACGGGTGCAATAAATATACTACAGAATAAACTGATGTTATTATACATATAAACCTTCCTCTTCAATCACTATATCTTTAAAAATTTGATTTTGATGCGGTTGCAAAATCCGTTTCGTAGTTAAGATTTAAGCGTACATAGGGATATAGGGACAGAGAAAGCGATTTTGTTTTATACTATGTAGTGATATGGGTTATTAAGAAATTAAAAGTATTGAATTTAAAATCTCGTATGGATATAATACGTATTACGGGAACATACTTTGCTAAAAGCGCAACGTGTGTATTGCGAAATTGCAGTTTTCAAAAGTAACTAGCATATTCACTCGCAGGCAAAACTCAGCTGCACTCGTTAAGCAATTTGGCTACTCCGACAGACTGCTTTGCCAGACATGTCTGTCTGTAAAGGCTGTATAGTTCTCTACGTAACTATACGTCTCTGAACATTTTTGCCTAGAACGAAACAAAGGCTCGTTCGTGTTATGCGGAGCTGTCGAGATTTATCTGCGAAATTGCTTATTCATGTGATTTATGCACGTTTTATACATACGTGTGATGTATCTGTAAAGTTTGCGAGTATGTATTGGGTTAATGTTTCAGGAATATTATAGTAGCTTTAATCTGTAGCATTTTATATTTTATAAATACATTACTTAACTTTGGTTCCATATTGGAACAATGTGGTGGAGTGTTATTTAGGTCGACCGGCTAAATCAAGTAAAGAAATGATGATTTTCATTAAAAAATGCGTGCACAAAATACCTAATCAGAATTCATAATTAAGCCAAAATTCATAATTAATTATAAGCCGGGAATCAACTTGGAACGCTAAGCTATGTGAGTCGCCAGTCACGAATCACAATGTACAAAAGCTAAATAAAAACTTTTTTGTGAACCCACATGAATATTTCAAAAAGTATTTCTTACAAAATATACAAATATAGCTCACGTTTTCTAAAAAAGTTTAAATAAGGAATCCATATCAAACATTTCCCGGAAGTGCCTATTTCTTACATAACGTACAAATATAGCTCACGTTTTCGACCCTACAGCAATCACGTGCGGAACCCAAAACAAGACACGTGGTCGATTTAGAAATTATCACGTGTTTGGCTAAATTAGGCAACATCGCCGACAAAGTTGATTGAAAAGTTTTCATCAATTGAAGCCGTACCTACTGCTACCTTGTTAACATTTTGTTTTGGTACCCCTCATAGAATTAATTTTGTTTTGATGGAGAAATATTGCTGTGGCCGTCAAATTTAGACGTAGTAATAGAGATCTAATTCTTTTTATTTTTAGACTAATGACCTACGAATTGGAAATGTTTGTAAGCCGCACGCATTAAAATATATTGTGCAGGAATTTGGATAAACGCTGTTTTGAGTTAATCGCTAAAATAACTTAGATCTTTCCAATACTTGGGATCTTTAATCCCCCAGGTTATTGTTCATCATGACAACAGATTTTTCGACACTTAGCGGCTTTTTACTGTAGTACCTTCCTAACTATATTATATTGATATAAAAAAAATACATACATCCGAACATAGTACCTCCTCCTTTTCGAAGTCGGTAATAAAATTAAAAAATTGTTAAGAAACTAAGTACATAGTTACTTCTTTTTAATAAATATGTTTCAAAATTACTAGTACTTTCTAAATTGTGGATATTTACTATCATTATGTACACATTAACCAATTAAGCAATTATTAAATTGAAAACATATTTCTGATGCTACCATCAAAACTTTTATAGTTCATTCCCGTAACGTATACACGTACCTATAGATCGTACGTACAAAATGTCTATGCGTGAATCCGGAAAATCCAGCCGGATCCATGCCGGAATGGAACCTAGTAAAATGCCTCAAAATAACCGCCTCAGGTTTTCGTAACAAAAGTGGCACGTGTTTGATCGGGCTAAGTGCGCGCCGGTGCCGGCCCGGTTGCCGGTAACCGGGTCACGGTAAAGGTGCGCGCACGGAGCACCGGTTACCGGGCCGCTACCGCGTTCAGTTATCACTAGCTGAGCCTCGCGGTTTCACCCGCGTTAAAAAAGTATAAAGGTATACATGTCTAAACATAGGTAACACATTCCCTCGAGGGAGCCGGTATGCGCGTGGCGCGCGCGCTAGTGCTTTTTTCCAAGATTTAAGTAGCCTTTGTTACGTCTTAGACTTTCAGCTATCTTCCTGTGAACTCCCGTCAAAATCGGTCCAGCCGTTTAGAAGATTACTTCAACCAAACTATTAGATAGATAGACGAACAAATTTTTTTTAATTGCATTTTCGTTATAAGTATCGTGTATATTACATACTTTCATATGCATTGAGTAAAAAAATGATATTTTGAAATCACAAACAGACAATTCAATTTTATTTATTTGTATAGATACTGGAAGTTATTGTTATCATAACACTAATTTTGATGTTATCCGGGCCGTGCACGCGTGATTGAATACTTTCACAACATTAGGTAATAATATTAACGGATACATATTATTATACCTATGTAGGAGCCTTCCGAGTTCGCAACTTTTGTTTGTATTTGCCTACTCTAACCTTACCCTTTAAAAAAAAACTTACTTGGCGTATGGTAAAAATATTGCATATTTTTTAATAAAATCGGTTTTACACAATCAATCATTTAAAATATAGCTGTAAAGTAAAAATAAAACTACTTGTTACTAACAAATATTTCTAAAGAGTTGATTAGGCGCTATAATTGTGTGGTTTATATTGTGTTATCTTTAAGAACAATATATAATTTATGTCAATCTTTGCTTTTTGCTAACAAGCGATAAGTAAAGTTTTTGTTAAAATAAACATTACATTATTTTTCAATTTTGAAGTCATAGTAAGATAGTAACCGGTTTAAGTATAATTTGTAACCGGTTACTATGTTCACAGCAAACTGTCGCAGACTAGACTTGGTGTTACATGACAACACATAATTTAGTTTGCATTATCAGTGTTTCCACTATTTTACTGCTTCTTGTTGTATTCTATGTACTGGAGGACATTTCAGCCGTCAGTAATAAATAATGCAGATTTATGAACTTTATTTTCTTATCGTCAAGTATCCAAATATATGTATACAAAGCTAAGCATATCCAACTTGTTTAGTATATTGTGTATTAAGTGTTGATAACATATACCTGTTCGTATATTATAAATGTAAATAATTCCGTGCCTATTACAAAGTTGACGCTGCAATTAAAAGGCGTTACAATAACACAATAAGCTCGTCGAGGTGATAGCTTACAATAAGCACGAGTTTGAGCTATTTGATGCAAAATTGCTTCTCAAATTTATTTTTAAATAATAGAATTTACCTATGTGAAAGTCCTCTCACAGACCAGCTTCCAGTCTTGATACTGTACATAATGTCCTGCAAGCCGCCCATAAGGCCTCCGACAAGGTTCAACGACTGCTATCCAATGATAACAACCAGGACCGACAGCTTACCGTGCCCTCCGAAGCACAGAAACGCTCATGATTTTTTTGCCACTAGCGGTGACCCATCCATCTACCGAAAAGCGCCCAACGTTACTTTGTAGATCGGTTAAGATCAGTAGTTATATAGGTATTTAAAATCTATAGGTACGGTAGGTACGCCCTTTTACATTAAGTAAAGTTTATTTATTAAATACCATTTTATTTCGTTATAAGGAAGGCAGACAATACCGTTAATTTGCATTGTTTATGAGATCGCATTGGAATCAGGCTGCGGCTATATTTAGATGCAATCACCTTAATTGTCCGAGTTGATCCTAATCCGGTTAATTAGTGATCTTAATCTAGCCTCACATAGTTAACTTGGTTAGATCTAGATCTGTGCTAAGATTAGATCTGGGAATAGTCGAGGGTACGTACTCCGTTCTTGACCTCTAACATGTAGGTATGTACTATGTACCTACTTTCATTATGTCTGGGTTATTAACGGACAAGGCACCTAATCGTCCGTAGGTAGATCGAATTAATTCACACATGAGTTAGTGTACGCTTCGTCTCGTTTTACTGAAGATATTGTTTTTTTAGCTATAGTTAAGGTGTTCAATATTGGACAATAATGATTTTATGATATTTTGTTCAAAACAACATGAATTTACTATACCTAAAAATGTTTAACTATACAAAATTTATCAATTTATTAAAAGTGACTTCTTTCACCCTAACTATGGTGGAAAGTTTTAGTTTTAGTTAATTCCTTAGATTAATTTTATACAATTCGATTTGTTAATATTGTTATTAAGTCCCTTCGAATCTATACCTCCTTCATCAATTTCATAAAATTAAATGTAAATAAAAAATAAAAACTAGTGGTACAGCTTAACCGATGCTTTTATTCTTATACTAGCTGATCCCCGTGGTTTCACACGCGTTATAGAAGTAAAAACGCATATCCCCGGCTTCCCCGAGACGGTGTGCGTATGCACATGGAGCAAGCGCTAATGCATTTTTCAAAAACTAAAGTAGTCTATGTTACGCCGTAGAACCGTCAAAATCGGCCCAACCGTTTAGAAGATAAACAGACGGAGAGAAAAACAAAAAAAAATACATTTTCATATGTATTGAGTAAAAAATATATATTTTGAAATCACAAACAGACACTTAAATATTATTTATTTGTATAGATAAAATGATGCATGACTATAAAAGCTTGTAGATATATGTGTGAAGTAGACGCGGTTATTAGCGCACGAACTCGTTGTAGCGTTGAAATTTCGTCACATGTTGGTTGACCATGGCTTTATGAATATGTGAGCTAATTCTAACATTATGAAAGTCGGTTGCGCCTGGCGCCATTTCATTGTTTCAATTTGAACGGCACCGATGGTTTTTTGTACGTTTTTTGTAATGTTAAATTGTATCGCTTTGGAACCAGGTAGATATCTCGTAGACCTGATACATCTTTTTCAAGGTTCTGTGAATATTGTAACGCTACGTTTCTGAGTCAGTTCGAGTGTGACGTTTTGTGACGTCATAGAGAGTAGCGTAGTAGACGTAGCCTAGCCAAGCCAAGCCAAGCCAAGCCAAGCCAAGCCAAGCCA
>DWPV01001142.1:0-22281 GCA_018251915.1 Urbanus proteus proteus | reverse complement strand
GCGCTCCACGCGCATGCACGCGCCGTCGCGGGAGAGTGGGGTGACCTTTTTGTCTAAATATGTATACTTTTTTACTTTTTAAACGCGCGTGAAACCACGCGGAACAGCTAGTTTGTAATAAAAGTTGATATCCACATTTGGTCTTTTCTTCATTTCTGGCGCATAGTGAGGCGGTTGTCATGCCGGTCAGACGCGCAGTGAGTCCCGGGTTTGATTACCGGCCAAACATATATCTGGATGATCCGTTTAGATTTTAGTTCTGGGTGAGGGTGTTTGTGTATTCGTCTTTGTGTGTCCATGGCACCCACGACGCGGGTTAAAATCCTACTGTGGAGCTATGAGTGTAGAAAGCGTTTAAATTTATTGCACTACATAATTACGATAATCTTCCTGTAATGATAAGATCTATTGTTACCGTATCAGCATGATTGATGTTACATTAATATTCATTGCAATTACATTACAAAGGACCAGTGACCTTAAAGGAAAACGAGGAAGTTATTATTGACAAATTAATACGACATCTAATACGTGGTTTGAATAATACTCTAAGAATAATCTTCTGATTTGATTCTTTCGTTCATCGTCCCATAGATGATTATATCTTATCCCGTTCGCAAGTATCTTTGCTTAACGAAGGGATGATTTTAATGATTTTCAAAACTACTTACCCTATTATACTAATAAATGATGTTTTTTTAGGACTAAGGTACCTACCTCTACAATAATAAAGGTTTTTGCAATTTTAAGAATATTTTGATACTGTTATTCCTTTAACTACAGTGGTAATTGACTCTTTTTTGAAGAAAAATACCTAATAAGGAGAAAATGTCATTGTATTCATAATTTGAAGCTTTAATTGACAACTAAAACTGATAGCATAAGAAATCCATGTTTCTTGCAAGGCCAATAACTGTTATATTAAGAAAGAAAGCAAAATGACTAATACAAGCAACATTAAAGGATACTCACAAAAGCGATAATCTTTTGAGAATAACATTTTTTTGGGAAACAAAAACTCAATACATATATTATAACCATTTCACTTGAGAAAAACAAAATTCAGCCAAGTTTCCACTAATGGCCACAGTAGCCACTTATCATCAGGTAGACTGCATGCTTGTTTGCTACTTCGAGGATATAAACTTAAATTAATTGTAACATTTAATTTAATTTCATTAAATACTTGGCGTATAACAGACAAAAGAAATGGAAAAAATATATGGAAAACTCCCTATTTTTTATCAATAACAAATCAACCTCAGAAAGAATAAATCCATGGCTCGGCCAGACCGATCTTAATAAGAAATTGAGTTATTATACTTATTATAAATATCTACAAAACATTATCATTCATATTTTGAACTAATCTAAGTTCTGACAGTTTCTAACTAACATTACTTGTTCATAAACAGGTCTAGATATTGTTTTAATGGAAACTTTCTCGATTAAACTTCAGAACAGGAAATTACTGTTTTGAATAGCACATGGAAGCTTCGAAGTTATTCTGTTTGTTTGTAGAGCCATTGTTCTACTATTTAGTAGATGTACAGCTTGTACTTCTACTGCAGTCTGTTGTTGAGCTTTAAAAGTAGTAAAAGTTTGTAGAACCTCGTTTCTGCTTTTTAGTAGTTATAGAGGATTATATAGCTTGTACTTCTACTGCAGTCTGTTGTAGATTTTTAAAAGTAGTAAAAGTTTGTAGAACCTTTATTCTGCTTTTTAGTAGATGTAGAGGATTATATAGCTTGTTCTTCTACTGCAGTCTGTTGTAGATTTTTAAAAGTAGTAAAAGTTTGTAGAACCTTTGTTCTGCTTTTCAATAGATGTAGAGGATTATACAGCTTGTACTTCTACTGCAGTCTGTTGTTAGGCTTTTAAAGAGCCTCTCTGTTTTTTTTTTATAATATAACTTAGCAATAAGGTAGACGGGCCACCTGGTGGAATATAGTCACCGTCGCCTATGAACATTTGCAACACCAGAGAAGTCGCCAATTATCACCGGCTTTGGAGAGTGCTTTTTGAGCATTATTGAAGAGCCCCATGTCATAGCGCTCCAAGAATACCTCTCTTTATCTCTCTCTTTACGTACATGTCGTTAGAGGCAACTAAAAGGCAGAAACCAGGTGATAGTCAGCAGCTTATCTGTGTAATATCAAGACCGGCTGCGGTCATCAACATGTATTTCAGGCGCGGTATTGGCAAATACCCATTAAGGGAGGCCTATGTCCAGTAATGGATGTAAAAATATTGATGGATGATATTTGTCTCATATTTCAAAAACAGTGTGGCCCTATTTTACCTAATAGCTGAACGCTGTAAGACTCACAAAAATTCACCGATTCATTATAATTTTTCCTAGTGTTACGATATGAATTTTACTGTATTCCTTCCGTAATTTCCATAAATTATTTTATTTCCACGATGTTCGTTATAACATTGCTTCTATAAACAAGATCGTCTAATAAAAGACAGCACGAGTATATTACAGTGTCTAATGACACTTAACGATATATTCGCTTAACGAAAATGTTTGATCAGTTGAGCTAGAACTTAATACCGCTCCCAAAACAAACAAGTAATAATTGACAGTCCTAATTGCTTCGTTTGATCGTAGGAGCGTAGTGTGTATTAAGTTTCATCATCGTCTATACGTTAGTAATCCTCTTGAAACGGGGTTTCTCGTAGAAACTCGTAGCGGAAAGGGATTTAGGTCGATACTACTACGTTAGTCAAGTGTGAAGCATTAGATTACACACGCCTTAGTCTCTTAGGAATATAGGTTTACTAAATGATCCCCGCGGTATCACCAGCATTTGAAAAGTAAAACAATTAACATCGCGACATCGAGATTGACACGGCGATAAAACAAAATAAATCTATCCCACGGGAACCACATATTTTCCCAGGATAAAAAGTAGCCTATATGTTATTCCAGACTACTGTCTATGTCTGCACCAAATTTCATCTAGATCTATTCAGCCGTTCTTAAGTTATAGAGTAACTAACATCCATCCTCACAAACTTTCAGCTTTATAATATTAGTAAGATATAATATGTATTTATTCGTACATATCCAATATATATTTATTCTAAACATACAGTTTAACGTTTTGCTACTTATATAATGACCCCAAGGATTACGATACAAACGAGAGTTTGTCACGTTAAATTAATTTGTACATTAAATGAGTCACTTTCCGTTTCAATGCCACTTTGTCAGCTTAACGTAATATATTTAAAATGTTTCACTTGTTTATGAACATTATGTGGCTTTTGAAAGGTGTTTTAATTAAGTCTTCTTTTACTTTTTAAACTTAAACATATATGTACCTACTAGTTGATCTCCGCGATTTCACTCGCATTTAAAAAGTAAAAAATAATGTATATTTAAACTGTAAAATAACTGTAATCCCGCTCACGCGAGGGGGCCAGCATGCGCGTGGAACGCGCGCTAATGCTTTTTTCAAAAAGAATAAAGCAGCCTATGAGCCTATGAGCCTATGAGGCTATGAGCCTTATACCTTCAGCTATCTTCCAGTGAAAGTTCCATCAAAATCGGTCCAGTCGTTTAGAAGATTACCTCAGCCAAACAGACAGACAGACAGATTTTTAACACTATTTAATACCTCAGCCAAACAGACAGACTGACAAATTTTTTAACATTACTAAACATCAGTGTAGAATAATCATATTTAGGATTGTTTAATGAGCTCTATGAATAAGCTCTCCTAATCAGATAGACACATGCTCGTTCGATACTTCAAGTTAAAAACACCAACATTATAAAACAAACGATATATAAATTTATGGCAGTTTCACACTATTGTTTACAGGCTCTTGGCACAAATTAACGGCTTTTCTAAATTGCCACTTTATTGTCCGTAAACCGTTAAATACTAGAACGGCAGTTAGGGTCGTTTGTGAGCAGTTATTTTTGTCTGGTCAATGGCTAGTGCAGTCTAAGGCGATAAAATTAAAGGAAGCGCATATTACGCCATAACTATTTCTGTTTTCCGATACTGTACTTTGGTGAGGTTAGGTTAGGTCAGAGATTTTTTAAATGAAGCTCTCGTTCTAAGTAAACAAAAACATCTGATAAAAAATAATTTGAAAATGTAATCCTCATATCCCTTATGAAAAATATGTACCTAATATTCATTCATCCGTCAGCCTTTTTATATTACGGTATAGAATACTTAATATTATAAGTTCCAGAAATTAATTCACAACGATATTTTTCCTTGGTGTGCAGGATGTAGAAAATCACATATTATACGACATTGAAAAGTATACATTTAACAATCCATACATAGATTTTATTGTTTGAAAGTATCTACAATTTAAATCTCCATTTTTAATAATCCATTTATTTATTCTCTATTGTGGGTAACGTTTAAACGGGTTTCGCATCCGTCTTCGATTCTAAAAGTGCAGTGTCGTTTAGTAATCTAACAGACGAGATCGTAAAATGACAGTCTGGCTCGTAAACTGACAGACTGGCTCATAACTGACGGACTGGCTCGTAAACTGATAGATTGGCTCGTAAACTGACGGACTAGTCCGTAAAAGCGAATGCATTTTCACCGATCTCACTTACAGTGCTTATCTGAATTTCTTTGGGATTTTGATATTTTTGATACGTGGTCTAACTTAATTATTTTATCAGTGATTTTTGATATTGAATGATTATAATTGTGGCATAAGGTAAGTTATTGAGGATTACGATATCAATTGTCTAGCTTACCAAAATAGTTACCTACTTTCTAAGGTTTTGGGTGTTGGCAAGTACAATAAGGTTATGACTCAAAAAATAATCTGTAATAAAAATGTATTTGTTATGCATGTTAGAAAACTGTTAGATATGCTAAAACAAATCGTGCACCTGTCGTTGGTTCTAAAAGTGCAGTGTAGTAATCTATAAGGCGCGCTGTAAACTAACAGTCTGGCTCGTAAACTGCTGAACTAGCCCGTAAAATAAGAAGCTGCTTCGTAAAACTGAATGCACTTGCACCGTTCTGGCTTGTGCCTTTTCTGATAGCTTTGGTATTTTGAGCTAAGCCAGGTCTACTTCGTTAGTTTGGTGAATACTATTATGCTGACTGTTAGGGCTACAAGCGGAACGTCGGATTTGATTCCCGACTAAAAAGTATGTTAGTACACGAAAGTTTATGATGTGAGTGAGTATATCTATGCAAATAAATAAACTTGAAGTGTCTGTTTGTGATTTTAAAATAACTTTTTTTACTCAATGCATACGAAAATATACAGGATACTTATAAGGAAAATGCAATTTAAAAAAAAATCTGTCTCTCTGTTTGGCTGAGGTAATGTTCAAAACGACTGAATCGATTTTGACGGGGTTTTCACTGCAAGATAGCTGAAGATCTAAGACGTAACGTAGGCTACTTTAATATTAAAAAGAGCACAAGCTCGCGCGCCACGCGCATGCGGCCCCCGTTGCGGCAGAGCTGGATATCGCCTATGTTTAGATATGTATTCCTTTTTACTTTTTTAAAGCGGTTGAAACCGCGGGAATCAGCTAGTATTATAAATAAATCAATGGACTACAAACTGCGGCCCAGCAGTGGATTATAATCGGGTTGAAGTTGCTGATGTTTAAACTTATACAGTAGTAGATTCAGTGTTACAAAGTAGTCAACCTCAATTGTACAAAGATGTTTGAGATGCACAATCAGACTCGTCAGCGAACTAACATAAAGCCCGATTTCCTTCTATCAGCGATACTAAACTCCAAATTGTTAAGTCCGTAAACAGAGTAAAGGTAATTTCACATATGTACACGTTTAAATGGTGATTATAGAGACATAATTTTATGAGGCGGTTTGACCTTGTGTAGGACTAGCTGATCCCCGCAGTTCCATCCGCGTTTAAAAGAGCGCGCGCTAATGGAGTTTTCAAAAATTAAAATAGCCTAAGTGACGCCTTAGGCCTACAGCTATCTTTCAGTGAAAGTCCCGTCAAAATCGGTCCAGCCGTTTAGAAGACTACCTCAGCCAAACAGACAGACATTTTTTTTAAATTGCATTTCTGTTATAGGTATCGTATACACTTTCATGTGCATTGAGTAAAAAAATGTTATTTTAAAATCACAAACAGACACTTTAATTTTATTTATTTGTATAGATTCTATTCTTGTATAGGTGTCCATGAGTAGTAGGTACAACTTTGAATCAAGTGGCTTTCAACAAGATCCAGGAAAAGAGGGAAATTAATATAACAACACACTTCTATATATCAAAATACAGCTTTATCCGTTCATCCGTTCATCTGACAAAAGTCTAAGCAGTAGCAACGTGATATGTGTACATGTGAACAGAGCTTTACTCGTAAACTGATAGAGTTACAAACTGACGGTGTAGCTCGTAACTGACGAACTGGCTCGTAAACCGAATGCATTTGCAGGCAACTTCTGGAAGCGTACAAATTGGAATTCTGTGATAATGTTTTAAACGTAAATTGTAGAAGTACTAAACACGTATTAGGTAATAACTTGACAACAAAGAGCACGTATGGTATTTGGTCATTACTGACCATATCAGTTATCAACTCAATGTAACTACTACGACTACTTATTACAGTATAACTAGAAGATTCGATACAACTTGTTTCCATCGTAAAACATTACTTTCGTTTCGATGGAAATGTGCTGATGCTGGTTATAGTGGTGGTAACAAGTGGCAAAAGTGGCAACACTTATGATCGGCTTGAGTAAGCAATCTGACGATCCGCGCGGTGGAGCGGTCATCATACCGGTCTAACGCGCTATGAGTTCCTGGTTCGATTCCCGGTCAGACAAATATCTGAAAGATGAATTAAGATTTCTGTTTTGGGTCCTTCTACGTCCATGGCACCCACGACATTGGCGAAAATCATAAGGTGAGTCCTATGAGTGTAGAAAGCGTTATTAATTTATTTAAGTCTATTCATGGAAGTATGGTATCAATTCTCAATAAAATTGGAGTCCTTACTTAAAGGAATAAGTAATATACCTAAGTATCTTTTACCATACGTTAAGCCAAAATAGCAGCTCTTCACAGTTATGGCATAAAATATCTCAGAGGGTGATCTTACTTCCAGCGTTACTAACGAGATTTTCCCAAAGAATAATATGGAATAATGAAACGCCTAACACGGCGTGAGAGCGCCAGTAATAGGAGTGCCATGTTTACGACACTATAAAACAGGTGATATATAGAGAGGCAATGTTTAGGCCATTTTAACAGGCGTGGAGATAACCTTGTTCGGTCATGGAGGAAAAATTTAGATTCGGAAAAGTGGGGCCTTTTTTTCGTAAATACGTTTTGGTCTTGTTAGAACTTGTAATTATTGACTCAGGCGGTACCAACACAACTATTTCTGCCTTATAACATCAGTGTTAAGTACTGTTGTGTTCTGGTCTGAAGGGTATGGTAATTCTTATCCGAAGCGGTAGAATTTATTTCTTTTATTGAGACCCTTGTCCAATTTAAATCAACCATTTAGGTACGCAAATTCCTTTGTTTCCTATAACGAACTATATAACATAGGTTACTGTGACCATACAATTCCAGTTCAAATTTAACCCGTATGTTACATCACGATGTCAGCGTTCACTGGATAGATGGCGTTGTTAGCATTTAAAATAGATTTTGGAGCAGATGGCGCCACTGTGCAACTGTCGTCATTGTCATTATGGATTCGGACACGGAAAGATTGTGAAAATTACTGTTTCATATGATTAAATCTGTAACAAATCTGATCAAGAAGTTCTTTATTTTACACGTATGTTAATATTTATCAAGTACCATTTAATTTTCAACCGTCCCAAGTTATATTTGATTAGCCTAGTCTAAGGGTTTAGGCCCGTAGACTATGTTAATTAAGAAATTATTTCAGCGTTAATATTTAACACATAAAGAGCAGTTTCTACTACCTTAAATAGCTACTTTGAAGGTGGTAGAACTCTATGTAGTTCGACTCCGGCGGCACCAACGCTACACCTATTTCTGCTTTATAACAGTGTTCAGCACTGCTGCGTTCCGGTCTGAAGGGTGTGGTTAAGGAGATATACGTAACCGAGGCGTTCCGGCTCAGTCCTCAGCGGTAGCAGCGCATCTGTGGTGTGGTGCTTATCTGGGATTTATTACAGATATCCATGGGCGGCAGTTGACACTTACCATCAGGTGGACTGCATGCTCGTTTGCTACTTCGATCATATAAAAAAGAGGCATTCAAACTTAGTCATCGGGAGCAACGTATCTGTTACCGACCTCAGGTAGGACTGTGATCTTATCTGGCGTTAACAGATGTCCATGGGCGGCAGTAGCTACATACCACCAAAATCTATCATCTGGAGTTGATTACAGATGTCCAAGGGCGGCAGTATTCACATACCACCAAAATCTTCTAACAATATACATATTAATGCACACTAGTAGTCAAATTGTCGTCTCCTAAAACGTAAGCGAGTTACAGCAAAGGGAATCCAATCCGATCTGTTACAGGTGACACGTGTCCACTATTGTACGATGTGTTGTACTTAAATGCACTGTCCGACAATATTCGATTAAGTCGGATTGCAATTTGGTACTAAAATGTCGGGTACCAAAATGGCAACATATTTGAATGAGAATGATTATTAAAGTTTACGCTATTTAGCGTAAAGCGTTTTCTCTTACTATGATGACCGTTGTAAGATATGAAGCTAAAGGGGGCGGCTTTAACCCTACCCTAGAGCCAGACAGGAGTCCAGACGAATGAACCTCTAAAGCGGTATTCTACAATGGCCATAACAGATCTTAGAAAGAGAGAAAGAGAAGAGAAAAAGAGAGTAAGAGAAAGTACGTATCTTTGATCCGCGTATAGCCTCGATGACGCCCACCTCGATTGTTCACGAACTCGATGAATTCGATGATGATGATGTAAATGATTTCAGGTCTCCACTTGACACCACAAGATGATTAGGACACTACACACTAACAAAACGTTCGATAATGATTTTGAAAGATAATTAATTGCATAGAATCCTTCGAGGTACGAACGTACCTATATGTTTTAATATTACAAAGATCTGTAAATAACTTACGATTAAAAGTAAAGAAACTTTTATCAAATAAGTAAAGTACTAACAGTAAAGTAGTTAAATCGTTTAGTTTTCGAGGTAAATCTTTACTCAAGTAGATTTGACAAGATAATAGATTGGAAAACGGTCCTTCTAGTCTGCAAACGAGTTTATATTGTTTTGGTCAAAATGTCAAAACCACAGAAATATATATTTGCTACTCTATTAACGATAATTATAGAAATCACTTATCTACAATTCTTAAATCAATTAAACCATCCAACTGAAGTTGCGATAAATACCCTGTATGAATCCAATCGGTTAAAATTCTATCGTTAGCGATCTTTACCTAACATTCGGTTCAAAGTTAGTTGAGGCGTAGGGGTGAGTTTACGACGGCAATAAAGGCGGTTAATATACTTAGTTGAAGTGCTCCGTGCGTGATCGAAATACGCCTAACGCAGTGTTTCTCAAAGTGATTGACCCCCTTGACCTTCAAGGTTGTAACAGGTCTAAGAAAGGGTTTGAAGCGGTTTAGAAATCAGCTGATATACTATCCTCTTCACCTGTAAGGTTGTAACAGGTCTAAGAAAGGGTTTGAAGCGGTTTAGAAATCAACTGGTATATGAACACTATATCAATTTTGTTAAACTAAAATAAAAAATAATTAATGTGTTTTCTATTGGCATTTTTACCCCATATCAGTATTCAAGACAAATAATAATCATAATTAGGTGTACCTATATTATTATGAGTTTCTTCTGTAACGATAAATTTGTCAAGGTCTATTAAGGCTCAATAAAATCCATTGCTGATTTAAGAGGAATAACAAGAATGAAAAATGTGGGAGCCTCAATAAACTTATTTCTAAAGTAGGCGGTACTAAAAATTTGAGAACCACTGGACTAACGTATTTACTTTGACCGAGTATCGTCCGAAATGAGATCGTTTGATGTTGCTGTCAATTTGATGGCCGGAATAATGTGGGGCTTATAATTTTGAGCTGTTCAGAGGAATTATGCATGGTAACTGGTAGAATCAGGTAGAATAGATTTTTTTATAATCAAATATGTCATAAATGTCGTCATGTTAGAGCTCAGATAAATAAAGTAGGTAGGTCTATCATTCTTAAAAAAAATGAAGTCATTTTTAAAATGGTCGGGCTATAAAAGTGATTATGTGAGAGTAAATAACAAAGGAACTGACAAGAAACCACGCTAGTTTTATGTAAGTGTGTGCGTATAAATACATGAAAGTAGCGTAGTTTTTTTGGCTTCACTCAAATACAAGGCGGTGAGTAATCTACCTATTTTATTTATCTGAGTGTTAGAGTGTGAAAATTTTATCATCACAATATAATATGGGTTATATTAAAAAGATGAACTGTCGTTCATGTATAACCTTACTAACCTTTGTTTCCCTTCTTCAATATCACCTATCTTTGTATAACTCCTTTAAATTAAAACTCTGCAGCGCTACACTGCTGCTATAAGGAAGTCTGCAGCGCAACATTGCTGTTATAAGGAAGTCTGCAGCGCTACACTGTTGTAATAAGGTTGTCTGCAAAGCGACGCCGTTGGTATAAAGAAGTCTGCAGCACTACACCGTTTTTATAAGGCGAAAAGAAGTTTGAAGGTTCACTACACACGCGAAGGAGTCAAAACAAATCACATACAATTTGTAAACTCATTGACCCAAGAAACGCAAACAGAAAGAAAATATTCCGGCTTTATCCGACAGAAACCCAACAAATGTCATTTCAGAATACCAATCCACATACGGAAAATCGTGTACAAAACGCAATCCCCAATCCTTTACTAACCCTTCGTTGTCACAGAACATAGATCGGATCGACCGAACGCCAAATTGGCCTATTCATGGCGTGAAAGGCGGAATCAGCACGACAATTTATTTATAAGTAAATATATTTTTCTATGTATTTTCCTGTTTTGACCCAGTGCTGTAGATATTTCTATTATACATAAGGGTCTTTATATACGAGCGACCGCTAATGTCGGTCGCCGTTTAATGGTAACGATAGGTAGCGACAGCCGGTGATAGTTGCCGGAGATCGCTGAAGACTGTCGCTGACGGTCGTCAGCTGTCGCTGACGGTTGTCGGCGTCCGTTGACGTCAGTTGGAACGCCTCAGATAAGTATGCCTCCCTTACCATACCCTTCGGACCAGAACACAGCAGCGCTAAACTGCTGTTTTAAAGCTGAAATAAGTGTGGCGATGGTGCCGTCGGAGTCGAACTACAAAGGGCTCTACCTTTAAAGTATTTCACATTCACCTTTGAAACTGTTTTAGGCGTGTAGGTGTTCTCGCGTCGATTTCCTTTATTGTGATAAATTATTTATGACACTCACATAACTTCAAAAAGTCAGAGGCTTACATCGTAATAGTTACTAGGTGCCCGTCAATGGTTCTAATTCGACCGTTATTGAACCCAAATAAAAACTAAACTTGATATTCTTATGGTATTCTCCGAAAAAGACTGTATTTTAATTATTTATACCATTTTTTATCTTCAAAGTTTTTGTATTTTTCGTCTGTGCTATAATTACAGTGTAGACATACAGACAAAAAATGCAATCTTTGTTATAGCTAACGTCTATATTTTCATTTGTTATTTCTATATAAAAAAACACTTGTTCTATATTTTAATTTTCTGAGCCTTTTGGCTTTTCAATAATATTTTTATCGATGATGCTTCGAGAGATGCATCGAGGCATTTAAAAAAAGATTATTAATTGCTGAAAATTTCATAATACAACAAAAACAGTTCGTCGAAATAAAAAAAAAAAACTCTTTAGTCATCCATCATGGAATTATTGGTTTGAGCGAAATTATTTCGAGTAGAATTCAGGTATATTTTCATTCTCGCAAAATTGTATCAAGACAGAACAATTCGTAGAATCGTAAATTAACCCTTAACGTAACCTTTCACCACAAAGATATATTGAATGGAAGCCAAATTGGTCAATTCATCGCATCAATAGCAAAATCAGGACATTTCTTTTTTATTTATAAGACACCCAATTGAGTTGTGTATCACACCGCGGGGTAGCTATGTTCAGATTTTCATCAGGATGTCTTTTACGTAATACTTATTTGTACAATGAAGGCCTAATGTTGAAATTCGTCTTTCAATCGGGGGATCCGAAATTCAAAATCAAGCCGCACATTTTTTTTTAATTGCGCGTTAATTATTTGCGTTAAAGAAATTAATTGTTACTTGCTTTAACGGGGAAGGAAAACATTATAAGGTGACCAGCATGCCTGAGTGTTGTCTAAAAAAGTTTTAGAAGGTGTGTGAGGTCTTTTTTTATTTGATTGAAGTAGCAAACGAGCATGCAGTCCACCTGATGGCAAGTGGCCACTCTCATCTATGAACATTGTAATCAACCCCAGATAAGATCAAGAATCTGAGGTTGACCACAGATGCGTTGCCACCTCTGATGACTGAGTTGGAACGAATAAGTATACCTTACCACACTATTCACACCAGAACAAAGCAGTGCTTAACATTGCTGTTATAGGTGTGGCGGTAGTTCTACAGAGAGTTGCTCTTTAAGGTGGTATAAACTGTTCTTTATGTGTTAAATATTAACGCTGAAATAATTCCTTAATTAACATAGCCTACGGGCCTAAACCCTCAGACTAGGCTAATCAAATATAACTTGGGACGGTTGAAAATTAAATGGTACTTGATAAATATTAACATACGGGTTAAATTTGAACTGGAATTGTATTGTCACAGTAACCTACGTTATATAGTTCATTATAGGAAACAAAGGAATTTGCGTACCTAAATTGCTGATTTAAATTGGACAAGGGTCTCAATAAAAGGCGTGGAACTTTCCTGTTACGATAAGACCTGTGCCCATCAGTGGGCTTGCAATATAAGCTGTATAACTAGTGTAGTCGAGGAGGTTTTTTTTCACCAGTCCACCTGACGGTAAGTGGCCACTGCCGCCCATGGATATTTTTAATCAACCCCAGATAAGATTAAAGCTAAAAGATAAGGTAGCAATGCATCTGTGGTCAACCTCAGGTAGGACACCTGAGGTTGACCACAGATGCATTGCTACCCCTGAGGACTGAGTTGGAACGCCTCGGACAAGTAAGTCTCCCTTACCGCACCCTTCAAACCAGAACACAGTAGTGCTTAACACCGCTGTTAAACCACCGTTATAATTGTTTTAGCGTGAATTGATTGTAGTATTCAAGGCTAGTTTTAGCCATGTAGGCACTACGGGCAAGTCGCATATTTGTCACTCCAAGCGAAGTCACATATTTCTCGTTCTTTATTAATTCTTATGTGTATTATTAAGCGGAAGATATTGCGTTTTTATACATACATCTTCACTCGTGGCGCCCCTGGGCTCCAGCACCTTTGACCACCGCACAATTTGCCCGCTAAAGCCAGCACTAGTAGTATAAATACTATTAATAAATAAATAACGCTTCACACTGATATTAATGTAACCTTAGGAGTGTTACCGTAATAGTGAACGTTTTATTTCATTTACATATTTCACTTGTAAACTTGATACTACAGTATTGTGTAAACAAGGCGATGTAAAAGTACAACAGTGTGAATTGACCTCCAGACCAAAGTTCGAATAAATAGCCACCGGTCCGATAGTGTGAACCGACCCTGCAATCACGTATAAACACCACGTGCCGTGCGATTGCGCAACGTAATCGATTCGCCGTAACCGATTGTATAATCGGAGAAAATAGCTGACATTGGCATTACTTAGTGAAAGTATTGCCTATAAACGATTGCAGAGGTAACTCGACCGTAAGTCGATTGAGACGAGTCGAGTTTAGTTTGTATTGCAACGAAACACGCCACTGGTCATCGCGGTTAGTTGTACAGTGTTCTGGTTTATGCGTTAAGAAACGATGGCTTGGTTTAGTGAATTGAATGACTTGTTTGAAATGTTGATAGACATCTTTATGTATAACTAGCTTTTGCCCCTAGCTCCGCACGTGTTAAATCCTAATTATTATAAATGCGAAAGTCCGTTTATTTCTTTTTTCGTTTGTTTGTAACGCCTTCACGTTTTAACTTTTTAATCCATCGTTATGAAATTTTGCACATACATAGTAACGGGTCCAGAAAAGGACATAGAGTACCTACCTTTCATCCCGAAAAAACGTACTACTCCCGAAGGAAAGAAAAGTTACTTTTATACTGACAACCTACATACTTTTACACCTACGGCCACTTAATAAGATTGAATTGCATTAAAACTACACCTGAAGTATACAATTCTAATATTTAACGCGAGCAAAGCCGCAGGCGAAAACTAGTTACATATAAACCTTCCCATCGAATAACTCTATCTATTTAAAAAAAACCGAATCAAAATCCGTTGCTTAGTTTTAAAGATCTAAGCATACATAGGGACAGACAGCGGAAAGCGACTTTGTTTTATACTATGTAGTAATAACGAAAAGATACTTTTGGGTAATAATCGCAAAGCCTTTTGTGGTAGAACCCGTCGTGGTTCGACCACCATCACTGTCACACCTATTGACACACCTACTTGATAATAGCAGTGTTAACTTTTGTTGTGTTCTGGTTTGAGGAGTGTAATACAGAGCTGATTTATAGTCTATAAAAATAAATAAAATTGAAGTGTGTGTTTGTGATTTCAAAATAACATTTTTTTACTCAATGCATATGAAAGTATACAAGAAGTCTGTCTGTTTGGTTGAGGTTATCTTCTAAGCCGATTTTGACAGGACTTTTACTGGAAGATAGCTGAGGGTCTAAGGCGTAACAAAGGCTACTTTAATTTTGGAAATAAGTATTAGCGCGCATTCGGCTGCCGTCGCGGGAGAGCGATACCTATGTTTAGATATGTGTTGTTACTTTTAACGCGTATTGTAACTGCGGGGATTAGTTAGTTGTAAGTTAAGTGAATTAATTCTTAGAGCTTAATTAGTTACCTGCTGGAAATATCCAAAATATTTCTATTAGTACCCGAAAACAAAAGAAATTATCGTTTGATTATATTTTACAAACAACATATGGTTGTAAAATTTACATTAAAATTTTATTAATCTCACGTAATCTATACTTCAACATTCACTTTTACGGAATAAAGACTCGTAATGCGTAGTGGGTTTATAAGAATTCGTTTCACTTTGACATTTAGACGGCTATAATTTTCGTATTTCATAATAGATAACTGTTAATAAAATGTCATATTTTATGGGAAATAATAAACAACTAACTTCTAGTTATTTCCGCATAGGCAACAATATTGGCTTTCTGTGTCCCAATGCAATATATAAATTTATTAACTAGCTGATACACGCGGTTTCAACCGCGTTCAAGTAAAAAGGCATAAATATTTAAAGAGAAGTGATAAACCGCTGTCCCGCGATGGCGTATGCACGGGAGTGGTGCGCGCGCTAATGCATTAAAAAAATAAAGTAGCCTAAGTAACGCCTTAGACTTTCATCTATCTTCTACTTAAAGTCCCGACAAAATTGATCCAGCAGCTTAGAACATAATTTCAGCAAAACAGACAGACAAAAATATTTTTATAGATTTGCTTTATCTGATCGTTTCTTGTGGTCAAAGGTCTAATATATCTAAGCTGGAGATGGCAATGGTATTCTCATTTATCCCTTTAGTAATTATAATTTTGACTTTTTTACAAATTTGATCGAAGTAGCAAACGAGCATGCAGCCCACCTGATGATAAGTGTCAACAGAAGCCTATGGACGTCTGTAATCAAACCTAGATAAGATTAAGATCCTACCTGAGGTTGACCACAGATGCGTTGCCACCCCTGACGATTGAGTTGGATAGTCTCGGATAAGTATATCTCCTTAACCACACCCTTTAGACCAGAACACAGCAGTGCTGAACTAGTGTTCAGCCTTAAAACAGTAGTCTGTTTTAAGGCAGAAATAGGTGTTAGTGCCGCCTGAATCGAACTACATAGAGTTCTACCACCTTCCAAATTTAATTGTTATTTAGTTACTTATTTGTTGTTTTACTTAATTTTTGAGATCAGTTTAATGATATACCTATTATATATTAAAATAATTAATATTTTTTGTTTAATAATAATATTGTAAACAATAGAGCGTAATTTTATTTATTCTTACACAATCATAAAATTACATCGTCACCAAATCTCCAAATCTATCAAAGTTTTTAGAAGTTTGAGACGTCTAGTTCTTCTTAGACACTCTTTCATCGGAATTGGCTAAAAGATTTCTAAATTACAAAAAAATATATAATAATAATAATAGAAATAAGAAATACTAGTAAGAAATAACTTCTATCCTTTTACTTTAGTCGCTTGACCTTTGGAGGAAACTATCTCAAAATTGACAGAATTGCCATACTTCTGGTCAGGGAATTCTTTTTGGAAGTCCCCGAAACTTATCGCTATGAAAGTTCCAAACTTTTGACCCTCGCGAGGTTTTATAAATCAATATATTTGGTAACATGAAGAGTTGGTAAAGTTAACATGTGTCGAATTTGTCTACCAATTTTGCTTCGAAGCGGAATTTTGTGACATGTTGTTACTGAAAGTACTTATATTTGTAGAACCTATTCACAAATTAGAGTTAAGGTATCCGTCTGTGGTTTTAATATAACCTTTTGTTATAAAACTGAATTATATAGTGATACTTGTGATTGCTGATATCACTTTATCTCGATTTTCTTTGGTATTAGTGAAACATAATAATTTTTATGATCATTAATGCATATGAAAGTATACGCGATACCTATAATTAAATTTCTTATTTTTTGTCTGTCTGTCTGTCTGTTTAGCTGAGGCTATTTTATTTTTTGAGGAAAGCATAAGCGCGCTTCACGTGCATGAGTCCGACGTCGCGGGACCGACGTTGTTTAAATATGCCTGTTTACTTTTCTAACACGGGTGAAACCGCGGGGATTAGCTAGTTAAACCTAATATACTCGTAACACAAGAAATATTTTTTGGCGTTACAAACTTATATCTACCCTATTATTCACTCACGGAAGCTTAGCCAACAATTATTAGAAACTTAGCAAAGCCACAAAGTAAGCAATTTTCGAGACTGAACCGTAAAAGCTAATACGAAATTAGTATTATTATATTCCCCGAAAACCAACCTCCTTACGTGTCGAAAATTGTCGAAATTGACTCATGTTACCGTATAATCTTTTAAATTATTTCACCACGAGGCTAATGCAATGTTTGTGCCAATTTAGTCCAAATTATAGCCTGTTAAGCACGCAATTTGGCGAAAAGTGAACCGATGTTTTGTCGTAGAACATTTTACTCCGCAGTAAAAATATATAAGAATTCCTTGCAAAATACCAGGTATTCTTTCCTTCCTGGTTCCTATTAATTAAACAAAAGATATTTCATTTTCACTTTTTATATAATTTGCCTTTCGATAAAAAATATAATGTAATTCACCCATAGGTACGTAAAGACGAGCCTGACAACATCGCTTAATATAACCTTAAAGACATAATAGCTTTTTTCCTAATTATTATAATAAAATATATAAAGTATAGGTACACGAATATATGTACTATAACGAAAATTCAATTTTTTTTGACTGTCTGTATGTTTGGCTGAGGTGATCTTCTAAACTGCTGGACCTATTTTGACGGGACTTTCACTGGAAGATAACTGAAGGTCTAAGGCGTAACATAGACTACTTTAATTTTTTAAAAACAAAAAGCATAAGCCCGTGCTCCACGCATATGCGTGCCCCCTTGCGTAAGAGGGGACTTCAGTTATGATTAACTGTGTATTTTTTTGACTTATTAAACGCGGGTGAAACCACAGGGACTAGCTAGTTCAAAAATAAAACGTCTGGTTTTATCGCGTCTCATTTTTATGTTTTTGATTTTATCTGTGTCCGAATCTTCAATACACACCTGGCAACACTAGCAATGGTCGTCCCGCAATTAGAATTCATGTTCCGAAACGCAAAAACAATCGTTGTATGGAAAAAACAAAAAGTCTTAGTCGAAATGTTATTGACATTGCTTTTCGGTTCGACCGGTATTGTTCTATAAGGTCTGATGCACACTGTTGGCAATCTTTTTTATCTATTTTTATCTTTACTCAGTAAGTCAATCCATTATCAATTTAGCAAACCTGTGAATATTTGCTAAATTACTAAAATCCTTGGAAGGTAAGTTTAGTAGATGCGATGGCCAAATCTTAAGTAACGCGTCTGACTTAGAATAGAAAAACACAGGTACCTATCTAAAGATATTCTAATCGCCCCACCTGATTTTGTATTATAACAGCAGTGCTAAGCGTTGCTGTGTTCTAGTTTGAAGGATGTTTTAACGAAGTCATACTTATTCAAAGCGTTCTCACTTCCTCGTCAAGGGTAGCAACGCAACTGTCGCCGGCCTCAAGTAGGCTCATATCTGGGGTTGATTACAGATGTCCATGGGGGGCAGTGGCCACTTACCTACTTCAATTTTATAAAACATAGTGTGGATAGACCTTAACCGAGCCGTGGTCTTGTCTGTCGCCTATTGTTGTGTTTTTGTTCCTGAGTTTTTACGTTGGAAAATTTTGTTCGTTGAAAAGCAAAAAGTTTGGACACACTAATTGGTGGACTGTATTTTTATATTAAAGTTGGTTCGATCTTTATAATGGAAATTTTATTTTGTATGTTTTTAAACTTTGACCTAATGTGAAATAAGTTTTTCAGTAAATTAAGGGGTTTCCACGTTTTTCATTCATCTGAAGTTGACCAAAATTCATTGCCACTTTTGAAAATAAACATATTCTTGCACCGAACGCTAAAAATTCTTCAAGTTACCTCTTGTTTTTTCGTGGGGAAACCCTTTATCACCACTCTCCACAATCCCTCGCTGTCGACTATAGATTTTGCTACGGCCGGCAGCGAGACGTCTGGCCCCACTGCAGCGACGAGTGTAAGGCGCTGGCTGTGCCAAGCTGGAAACTTCTCCAGTGTATGCTGCGTGTGCTCGTCGCATCTACAATGGTGGCACCTGGTGGTTGGCTCTCTTCCGGCTATTCGGCACAGGTACTTCCCGAAGCATCCATGGTCCGAGAGCACCAGTCATGTTACCTTTAACTTAACCTACTCAGTTAAATTATACATTTTCTGCCAACCTCCGAAATATATTTAGTGATGGCCTCTGGTTTTTCGCTATTTTTGGCACCATATTGTATATATTATACTAAGCAAATAAAAACTAGCGTAACCTTCAACATACCTGTTTACCCAAAAAAGGCATTGACTTCAAATTCTTTGATTATCTGCGGTTCAAGTACTCATTTCCTTCACAAATATAATTCAAAACTGGCAAGCAATTAGCCAAGCAAGTAAGAACCTTATACTTTTGTAACAAGATCTATTAATAGTTCATCAAACTGTAATTATTGGTTGTTCACATCTAAAATGCTTTGAGATTTTCGCGTGGTTCATTAACCTCTTGTTTTTGCATGTGTAGTATTTAATATGTGAATTTGTTGGAAAATAACGGAAAAGTGTATGTACTCGTAAGTATTTTCAGTACACTATATAAGATAGAAGTAACAAGTGAATCAAACCCGCGAAATCGTTAAAATGTAGCTAACTGAGAATTCTTTACAAAACTCTACAAAAGTGTGTGAAGTCTATTAATATAATCTAGGCTAAACGCTATTTGGACTGTGCTATGACCCAATCCTCTCCCACTCAGAAAGACAATATAATGGGACAGTAATTAGTTACAACATAATCGAGACAATTGCGGTTCTAACGGTGGTAGAACCTTTTCTGATTCAGTACGTTTACCTGTATAACAGCACAGCTGTGTTCTGGTTTAAGGAGTGTAGAAAGGATGACATACGAGTATATCCGCGGTCTTTCAGCACGATGCGAAGGATGTCCTTAGGAGTACATACACTCATTTTCACATCATTTACATGACCCGAATGGCGGAGCGATTAACATACCAGTAAGACACGTAGGTCCCGGGTTCGATTCCCGGACAGATAGACATTTGAATTATGATTTCAGATTTCTGTTCTGGGTGAGAGTGTTTGTGTATTCAATGTGTGCCACATCAGTTGCACAGGAGAAAATTCTACTTAGGGGCTATGAAAGTAAAAAGCGTCTTTTTTCATTATTATTAAAAATACCTACATTTATATAAATAAATAAAATTGAAGTGTTTGTCTGTGATTTCAAAATAACTACTTTTTACTCAATGCATTTGAAAGTATACTCGGTACCTATAACAAAAATATATATTTTTTTGTGTGTCTGATTGTCTGTTTTGGCTGAGCTACTCTTCTAAAGGGCTAGACCGATTATGACGGGACATTCACTGGAAGATGGCTGAAGGTCTAAGGCGTAACATAGATTACTTTCATTTTTGAAAAATCCGTTAGCGCGCGTTCCACGTACATGCGTGCGCCGTCGCGGAAGCGCGGGATGACATTTTTGTTTAAGTATGTATTTCTTTTTACTTTTACTTTTTAAACGCGGGCGAAACTGCGGGGATCAGCTAGTTAAGACATAAAAACGGTTAGTACCATACACATTTTTATCCCAAGGCCAGTCCAAATAAGAACAATAGACGCATATGTTATTCACCTCGGGTGTAAAGCGGAAAATTGTGAGTTACGTAAATGTTTTTGCGAGATGGAAGTTGATTTTTTACTCGCGTGGCTTATACAATATCAGGTCAAGAACCTTATGTTTAATTCAATGCCAAACCGTATTATTATTTCAATTGATGTGGAGTTTTGATACTGAATATGATAAAACATATTTAGGTAATAGTTTTTCTTAGGTCTTATTTAGTCCGAGACTAAGTGGGATCGACTTAGGAGGAACCACCGGAACACCTACTCCTATCTTTGCCTAATAAGAGCAAAGTAACGCGTTGCTGTGTTCTGACCATTTAAATGAAAAATATTCATGGTGTGACGTAACTCCAGCTCCACTATGTATAACTTAACTATAAGTACCATTTGTAATATCACATTATTGTAAAACCATATTTTTAAAGATGCAATTATGCACACGTATGGAGTTTCTTGCGCCGTCTCTTCTCCATAACGAATAAACCTTCTGAGGCGGTGGTAGAGTTTTTGACGTTCAAAAAGTGTTCAGTATGAATCAACTTTGAATAAATGAGATTAAAATTTGAATTTGATATCAAAAGTCCATCAGCCAAACACAAAATTTGATGGCGAAAAAGGTCATTCGAGCTACTTACGGGTTAAAATTGATTGATATCATGCCCTTAAACACCCTTTATTCCTAAATACTTATACAAAGTCGCTCAATTAACCATATTGATGAGACATTTGTGACTAAATTATTTAGCACTTCTATCCTATTATTAATTCATCCCTGTAGATTCTCCGTATCAAATACGATGATAGTAAGGTTAGGTTAGGTTAGACTTGTTAGTGACTTATACGAGACGTTCCAATTAGCTCGACTAAGATCCTGTTAAAAGAACCTAGATCCCTTATAATTAATTGACTTACGAGAAACGTTAAAAGACTTATATAATAACTTTCCCGATTTCGAATCAAATCCTGAAACATGTGATAACCACTATACCAAAGAAGTCATGAGTAGGTACATGACATGCCCGAATTCAAACCAGAATACAACTCTTAATTTATATATGAAATAGTAGGTCCATTAAATCAAAATAATGGACCCACAATACAAGAGCAAAATACCCACGATAAATATTAATTACTCCATTTTATTGAGCAAAACTCGCTACACACATTCGTTATGGTTAAACGAATTAGCGGGACAGATAATAAAATATTTTTTGGGAATGATATTTTTTGTAATTGAGCTGTTTCGTTACAAATTTCAGTACTATTTTTGTATTGTGTGTAGATGTACTAACAAAATAGACTCCTAGTCAGATCCGAAATCTATGATAATAAATAGGCCGTCAAAGTTATATGCATATTAGAAATTAATTATCAATCGCTAAAAGAAGCCGAAATAAACCATTCAAATCAATTTCACAAATACGTAAATTGAAATATATGGTTGAATATACATAATTAAGGTTGAATGGTTTCATAAAAGATATTCTTCAAAGATACATACCATAGATAAGCCCGCTCCATACTTCAGACGCATGAATCTGTGTTTGCCTTTTAATAAGATACTTTCGCTAGACTGTGGCTCGACCCGCCGCAGTCGGGTGACGTACGCA
>DWPV01001141.1:0-22283 GCA_018251915.1 Urbanus proteus proteus | reverse complement strand
TGGATTAATTAACTGCCTCTTTCTGCCATAGGCACTTTAAGAAAAGAGATATAGGTAGGTACTGAAACGAAATTATAAACAATGTGATAAAACAAAATTATATAAGTAACTGGACAACAATGAAGTATTTTTTTTGTAAAAAAGGAATAGTAAAACAGCATACAGTCCACCAGATGGGAAACGACTATTGCTGCTCGTAGTCCGTGATCATCCCGTGACCATCCCCAGGTACGGTCACAGTCCCACCTAAGGTCAGTCACAGAAGCGTTGCTATCCCTGTGATCATCGAATAACGATAACGGCCACCAACACCTACAAGTATGACGTGGTTGAGGTGACCGCAGTGCGTGTCTATGTTATATAGGAAGGCCCTGCTACTTGGGATAGTCTTCGTCGAAGAGGTGAGGGAATAGTGCTATTAAATACTGTTATCTCATGACAACACGGTTCAATGTTTATTTTGAACTTTAAGGTGGTAGAACCATTTGTTCGACTTCGGAATCTTCATCACCACGCTTTTCTGCCTTATAACAGCAGTATTTTGTACTGCTGTGTTCTGGTTTGTAGGAAGTGGTAAGGGAGACTTATTCGAGGCGTTTAATTTAGTCCGCGGGGGTAGCAACGCTTCTGAGGTATAGGTACCCTAGATAGGTTTGAGACCATAATTATCTGGGGTTGTTTACAGACGTCCATGGGCGGCAGTGGCCAGTGACCATCAGGTGGGTTTTAAGCTTGTTTGCTATTTCCTTAATATACGAGCAAATATAATGCCTGCTACTGATAAAAGGTAGAAATTAATGTGGCGGTAATGTGTTCGCAAATGTCGCAATCGAAATACGGAATACCGTAAGCGGTACATCTTCAATACATATTATAATATTATTTCTAAATTATGTATTATATGAGGCGAATACAATATACATTTCTTATTGAAATCCAAAAAGGAATAACATTAAAAAGCGCCTGACAGAATGTGAAGTATTTTCTTACGAACGACAATGTGTTATTGCTTTCCGCGAAGGAGTAGTATCGAGAAGTATCGCTTTATTGTATGCATTTTCTATGAACTATCGATTGGGTATATCCCTGTTTGCAAGTCTTACCCCTTGAGGGTATTAACCTTTGCACTGTCTTTGTCTCGACGAAATTTATGTGTCTAGGAAGTCAGACAGACTGCAAGAAATTAAGTTAGATACTAAACAAAGGTTTTGTAGAGTTTTGTAGAGTAAGGAATTAATGTATTTTGACCTAAAGGTATGAAAAAGCTGATTTATTTGTTACAGTTGTTTATTCTACCTTCATTGAATAACAATATGTATTCTTTTGAATAATTTAATCAAGACTAAAGTTAAGATTAATGTAATGACCGGATAGAAAACTAAACACATTTTCAGTTACTTTTCGGATAAGTCAGGTTAGAAATGTTTGATTATAGTTATTAACTTTGTACCGAGTTATTTTTGTAGTCAATCTTGAATAGTACTTACCAATCTTTCCCTTCCCGTTAATGTCATAGAATATGACTAAAGGGCTAAATCCAGGAGATTAGCAGCAGCGTCCTCCATCAACACCCATTACTGTCACCAACTGGCAAACGTTTTTCTAACCAAAAAAAGTATAATAGAGCCATCTATCAGGCTCGAAAGTATTCTACCACACTACTTGTGTTGCCTACGAACTAAAGTGGGTTTTTTGCAAGAAATTCCTTCTATCGACATTTTTTATTTGTGCGCCTTAAACTTTGTACGTATTTACTGAACAACAGACAGACATACATACATAGATTTATTTTTGTATTAATAAAAAAGTTATTTTTTCTTACCATTCTATTTAACGTTAGACGGCGAAAATGGTACCATCACATTTGACGATAGTGTGTGGAGCCTACTGTATGTTCATATATATTCATATATTCATATATCTGTAACTGGAAATAAAATTAAAGGAACTAAAAATCAAAATAGGTAATACAACATTTGCTTCCATATAACGTCCACAAGGTTATTTTCATAAAATTATGTCTATTTATAGTGACTAATTTTGACCACCAGGTGACCACTAGTCACCATGTCTGTGGGTAACACTATATCAAAATCATATTAACTCTTTAAAATTTTCTATTTATAACCCTTGTCATAAGGTACCAAGCCAAGCCAAACAGAAGAGAAAAAAGTTATGATTTCTATCTGTTTATTGATAGATAAGCTACTACACTATAATACGTCTTGTACTTTAATTGTTACTTATGAAAATTCCGAAAAAACCAACAATAAACCTAAACGTACAAAGTCGCAAGGAGCATTAATCAGCGAATAATGTATGATGATGAGTCTGCAGGAAGTGGAAAGGGCTGGTCGCAGGAGCCGGTCGTTGTCCCACTGAACGCAGCACTTTCGCTTTTATCGGCGAACGAACCCGGTCCATTACTACCGCGCTCACGGTTGCACCATCACGCAGCTGGTCGGATTTGGCTGCGTTTGTCACTCCGGTATGCATACTAATGGCATAAAGGGTTGTGATGTTTAGATTTCTCCACGCTATAGTCGGTGGATCACCCGTGTGATATCGGATTTATGTAGCGTGTTTAATAGCGGTTGTTACTTATTGTAATATCTGTTGATTGGTACTTCGTACAGGTTAAGATGAATATGAATCTGAGCGAGCTGAAAATGCTGTGCAAGTACCGATTTATCCCTGCGCTGGTCAATTGATAGAGGTGGAAGCTGTGGACAGGATTATTGGCTTCCGTAAACCAATACCTACCTTAGGACGCTAGAAATTGATTCGATTCAAAACTGAAGTCCAAAAGTCAATAAGTCAATCATTAGTCAAGGAAACAATATATAAATATTAGTTTAACTCACTCTATTGTAATTCTATAAGACAAATCAGTTGCGTATCTTTTGCTATTTCGTTTGTCGACTCGTTTCTTATTTTTTGGTAACAATTGGCGAGCATTGTTATCAATCATTCTCAAATTACTAATAAATCATGATCAAAATTCGACCAATTGGCGAACACTACAGACATTTTTAATAATTTCAGATAGACATAATTTATACATAATGTGATCTTGCGTCATACCTACGATATATCTACGCATGAACGCAACATTTTTGTGCTTACGTAAGTGAGTCTTTAAATGTTATATCGTTTCATATAAAAATATTCTAGTAGAGACTTCTGAAATTTACTTCTTTTAGTGATCATAATAATTAATAGCTAAATTAAGTTATAATGTTATAAAGTATAATGTGTTTCTAAGTAGGAAAATATAATTAAATAAAATAATTTTAAAATACGTTTAGCCATCGCGAAATCAAAAATGATAGGATAGGCTTTTTACGTAAGGATATGAGTTTACTAACGGTAGGTAGATTTTGCCATCCGTCTTGTGTAATAAATAAAACATAACATACCAAAATTTCTTAATAGCCATAAAATAAATATTAACTTCCAAACCGTAAGTTATAATTAATGCAGTTATTGAGAAATTATTTAGTCACAAATGACGTCATGTAGAGTCATTTATTTAATTTGCATCATTATTTGTACTGAATAAGAAGTTGTGAAAACGTTTATGGCTGTACATTTTTCATGCATATTTTTTAAATAATTATCGGAAAAACAAACGGACATAAAATTCAATTATTAATAGAGTATGAAGTCCTGCTAACTAAAATTATAATAATCTTATAAATTCTTTATTTTTTATCTCTATTTAATTAATATTTAAAGGTATGTAACCCATAACTTCCATAAATTATAAAATATACAATTTTAGGTATCCGTGTTTATATGTCGAATTATTACTATCTACGGACTCGACACCTTTCTGAAAATTATGAAAAACTCTGAAACATATTTCCTCTTTCCGGTTTTTTCTTTGAAAATCCAGAGTACGTGCCTAGAATTCAAATTGGACCCTATTTAATGTTACTTAAAAATCTACGTTACTATATTATAAGAACCAACTTGATTCTCTAAATTTAAATGTAGCGTCGATTGGGCGCGACTTTTTGGCAGTACCTTAGGGCCCGTACCTACAGTCCTACGTGCCCAATATTTCGAAACGATGGTCTTTGTTAATAATAATGAAGATCTGCGTAGTTTCATCACAGTGCGCTTGTTGAATAATAACGTCCGGTTGAATGAACCATTGCATCGTGTCCTTGTTTTCTGTGATTTTCCATGGTGTAGTTCTGGCACGTGCGCCTGCGCAGCCGTAACAACTAACTTATTATAGTTTTAAGCACCAATACAAATATTTCGAGTTACGAAAAAAAAATTCTACTAATAAAAGTATATTCAACACCCAGTTACTTATTTTTTTTTAATTAGTTACGTTTTGGTAAGGTTGACTGTCCTATGGAAAGATGGTTTAGTTGTATCAACTTTTTCATAAAATAATATAAAAGGTTACAAGAAAAACGTTTTAAAACAAATAATAGTACCTACTTATATTGTGCCATTAGGATAAAATAATTTTAGATTGTGTATTTGATCCCGCATACATGCGTCGCAATCTCTTTGTGGATACTTTTTCTGACAAGTATCTTAAAAACTATTGGATGTAAGACAACAAAAAGTAGGTACCGAAAGAAATCAGTTTTGTTTTTTCATGTGTATAAAACGCAATTAACATCACTAGTACTAATTAGCCCTACGTGGTCACGTGGCCAGTGACTGACATCTCGCTCTCGTGCTACTTCATTTAACTAATTACCGCTTAAATTAACAACGTCATTAAACTCAACGGACGACGGTCAGGTACTTTAATAACTTTATATTGTAATGGTTTATATTTTATCGCCTACTAAGTATGCTATAATTACTCTTAAACTGTTTTGATGGTCACTAAAGTTAAAAATATTGACTATAAATATATTATTAGTGTTACATTATGTGTATCAATGATATAACTATCTACTGTGAATATACCTACTTATCTATATCGTATAATTGAATAATGATATGAGTTTTGACCTTTGTTCAAGGTTCGATGTTCGAATGGAAAGAGCGGGACCGAAAAATTGTGTATGATCTAAGAGTCCAAACCGATTCTTATCTATTCTGATCTTACTTAAAGAAAATATCGAAAGGAAACTTTTAAACCTGGGAATCTATGTATCTACACATCGTCGAAGGGATGAAGTATACCAATTCGCGTTGATCATCTCGACGAGCAAACCAAACCTGAAAATGAACCTGTTCTAATTCTAACAAGTTTGCGTTCTTAATTGTCTTAATTAATCTTAATTAAAGTAAATCGAGCAGAAAAAAAGACTTTTTTCTAGTATAACTTGTGATTTTTATGATTATAACCGATATTACACAGATTCGTCGGGAACATTTCGGTGATTCTTCCCTATTAAATAACGGTGCTACGACCCTTTAATTAGCCCAAAGCTGAAATGAACACCAAACAAACACAACAAACAAACAAAACAAAGAAACACAATTAAAGTGATGTTACAATTCAATAGTGTTAATTAAGAAAAAAACCTAACCCACTCTCATGTCTAGATGTGGAACAATCATGTGTTTAAAATTTTGTGAAATGACACTAGAATTTAAAAAAATATGATATCTTAAAATTATTAATCATAAAAAATATAAAATGCTTACTTCAAATACTGCTACCTTCAGATATTGCTGCTATCAGGACTATCATTAATATTGATATCTTACTGATAATATAATTATTCGGTGTGTATTGCAGTATCCCTGAAAAATAATCACGTTGCCTGTTTTAAACATTATATAACACGAATAGTAACCTAAACAAATGTCCGTGAATTATTTCTATCATCTATGTTCTATATTCGTATAATACTTTTATCTTATCGGCGCTTGATATAACAAGACCTGCCTTAAAATAAGTAGGTATATTACAACATGTGTTATTGAATACCATACTGCTTATATAGGTACAATGTTTTACATAATTGTATCATAATGTCATAATTGTATCATAATGAGCATAATCAGGATATTTTTCTGGTTTACGAGTAGATCAACACTTGGCCACATTTTCATTTTAGCAATTTAAGCCAGTCGATAGTATCGGGCCGCATCTGGCAATAAATACGAAATTTATTTCGTATACGAAATTTGTTTCGTATTTATCGTCAAATGCGCCGAATAAACGAAATAGTTTCTGAAAATTATCGGTGAAGATAAAGCTGACAGAAATAATTTTTGAAAGTTGTCAGCGTAAAAAGAAAATAACGACATCAAGAATTAATGTCTCTACTATTATGTATATCCTATGTCTATGGTCTCTACAATCTTTATCGATAAATTAGGAGGGTCTGTGGGCCACAAGAGGAAGGTCGCTAACCGCGTGTGGCTGGGGCTTTCCGACCGCTACCTTATATCATAAAGATGAGCCTTAGATCAGCGTAGTTGAAATATTATGGTAAGAAAAGAAAATATTAAGTGCGATCAAAATGATAATGCTGTGTCATGTGACAACAAGGTCAATTCGTCTACAATGCGTGTTGTATGGATCGGCCATACTTCTTACACTATACAAAAAGAATCGTCTATTTCAATCTACTTATAATAATTCGACACAGCCTCGGGGCTCGAGCGTTGCTATGCTCTTAGTAGAGCAGTGGAGCACTATTCTGTTATGTTTTTAATACGGTTACTTTTTTGCTGACACCGCTTTCATTCCTAGCCCTTCGTTATCTGCCATCAAATTCCCGGCGGTTTTTGTTCGATTTCATTAAGTAAATTATACCTTTTGCTTCGTAGGCCCCGATAGATTGAATGCCACGAATTTTTATCTTTTTGTAAAATGCAGATGAATTTACCAATTTATTTATTAAATTTAGCTTACCAACGTAGATATAGGTACATTTTGACAAATTAAATGGACAATATTTACTTATCCAAAAATGTCGTGTGCCCACAATTACAGCTGAAGAAGGCATTCATAAAATTGACGCTCTGATGAATTTCTTAGTTAGAGTTCACACGAAAATGTGGTATAAAGATATTACTGTTATACTATGTAGGTACACTGCCGCTGAAACGTTTATTTTATTACTAAGGTTAAGCGTTTCAATCAGTAAAAGTACTCTTAACTAAAGATCTATACGCCGATTAACTCTTGCAAGGTAGTAGATATAAACGTTAATGGGATATTTAATGGGAACACCCAACGTTGTACGTGTGTTCACAGCGGTTCCTAACAACAATGGCTGCTTGTCTATAGCTTGACCTAATCGCATCGCTCATTCAACATCCGTTTAAGAAACTGACCACACATACTGAATATGAAATGCAGGCTGCTTAATGTGTCACTTTTTGTCAGAAGTAAGCATTTTCGAGTTCGGTCATCGACCCTAGAATTGCGTAGGCTAGCTACTTTCTCTCGATGTTGAGGCGAGGCGGTCGCAGTAAAGTCAGTAAAGTGCGATGAGAAGGGGGTCCTGCCAAAATACGTATGTGAAAGGCTGCGTAGCTGTTCCTTCGTTCAAATATACAACGTGCGTCGCTTGATCGTACTAGCAACTACTATACTTAGCGCTTAGCAACAACGCATCGCGATTAAATCTGTGCGTTAGGTTGACGGCGTAGTGATGGGACTTGGCGCTGACTTAACTGTGGGTCATCTTCGCTGAACGGGCCTTAGAGGTCGGTGAACTCGGTTCAAAGAAGTGGTAATCGCGAATCAACTGGTACTTTTGGTACCCAAACGCGGGTGCTGTCGCTCACGTGCGTTATTAAAACGTTGTATAAGCGTTGTGACGCTTTCTACGCCTTGTAACCAGAATAAGCAAAGAAGTGAACGGAGAAATTGTCAACGCATAACGGTTCGCTCTGTAAAAAAGGAAACAATAAAACGAGAAATGGTGGATGCTGAGAAATAACCACCTACTTTTTCTCTTTAATTCGACAGATCATAATTGCAGGATGCGTGAGACATTCCATCGTTTACTCAGTTACTTAATATCCAAAATAAAAACAATATTTGAATATAGGTCATCGCTTGAGTTAACTAAATTATTCATCTTTGGTGAGATGTATGTGATACAGTCAGAAACTTATTTTAAAACTATAAATTACATAATGATACGAATCTTTGTGGCTAATTAATTAGTGTAAATGAACGAAGCTTGTAAAATAATTTTAAGAGTTACAGCTTGCTTGCATTTGATAATCTAAATTAAACACATAATTAAATTTGAAAAATGGATGCAGTAAAGGTACTTAAGACTAGTTAAATATCAAATTGCTGTTACAAAATAAGCATTTAAATTGAAATTTAAGTATAATTTATCCTTCGTTGATGTTATTATGGGTGACCCTTAGATATTAACAACGTACTAAGTACCTATAAGTTTCTTTCTGTTATCATGTATGAAAAATTTCAACAATTCATGAAATACCTACTTATGGAACAACGATTTTTTTTGGTTATATAATTTACAAAACAAATTTTGTAAAGCGAAAAAGAATAATTAGTAGTTTTCTATTTTACTAAAACGAAGTTAAAATTAATGTCAAGCACGGAATTAGTGTAGAGCTGAAAGAAATTTGTATAATTAAAAGTGAAATTAAAATTTACAGATATTCAAGGGCTACAAAAACTACATTTTCAGTGAAATGCAGCTTTTGTTATTAACATAATTTATAAAAATAAATCGTTTGATATTGTAAGTTTTATTCGCTGTATACAGATGAAACTGTATACTATTTTCACTATAGTTGATATAACTATTTTCAGTTTCAGCTGGTTCCTTACTGTCAACTATCATATTATGGATTTGATCCCAGTACGTGTTATTAAAAAAGTACGAACTATATTAAAAAAGGTAATTTTGACAAGATACAATACTAGAGATACAGCGATATATATGTAGTACTTTCAGGTTCTATATTTTAAGTGTTGTAAGTAATTGACGAGGAAAACCTAGTGGTAGCCACATAACTTTAAAAGCCAAAAATAGATTAAACCAAAAGCGTTAACTTGGCGTGTTACCTAGAATGTAGATACTAATACTTTAAAATATTCATGCCAAAAACAGAAACTTAGTGGAACCGGTTGTTCGGCGAACGCTGTATTGGATTGTGACAGAAAATCAGTCGCCATCGAAATTTACATCGCGGGTGTCATGAATGACTTAAGAATGATTTGTATACTATATGTGATGCGCACATATATATTTAGATCACGTTGCGTGCTGGTGCGTTGCGCTGCGCCCTATGGGTTACGAAAAGAACAGGCCATCGCCACAGGAATATCAATCGGGTAGAATTGGGCGGCTCACAAAGGTCGAAGGCAAAATTGTTTATAAAAATTGCGAAACGTGTACATAAAAAGAGTTAGCACATTGGACGTGCCTACGTAGCCGCGTTCTCTCTTTTGAAGGTTACACCGCAAGCTGTGCGTGTGTGTACCGTTAAAACAAAACTGTCATAATTTGGAAGACCTAGTTTAACAATATATAACTGTATATAGAGGAAGTGCGCTCACATTTGTTGCTGGGTTAGTTCGCCAGTGTAACATAAATCAGTTTATAACATTTATTTCTAATTCACACTGAAAGAACAGTTATTGAATTAAAATTTTAATTTGATGCTAAGTTTTGTAATGAAATTTTAATTGAGATTGTGTTTGAAGATAATTTAAATGAGACTCTAAATACTATTTAATATTTAACATAAATAATTTATTTTAACGTCGAAATGTTCAGTAAACGTACGTTTGTTTGCTACGCGACGTAGTCGAGCGGTCTACGAGGCGAGGGCGCGTAGTACGCGCGTGGCGGGCGGCGTGCGGCGCGCAGCGTGCGGTTGCCCGGGGTCGGGTGTCGTATTTCTAGACCATTGAACCTCTGCAACCTTGTGCGTTGAGACCGCTCTCCGTGCGCTGACGCAACCGCTCCAGCCCCTTCTCTACTCCGACCGATCGCATAATTACTCCTTCGGGGCACATCTATTCTTTAAACAATGAACGATTTTGATGCTGCCTCCATCGAGTCATGAAAGGTTACGTTTAATGGATTGTGTTTGCGCAATACTAGAACATCACGAAGGAAATGTAACTTACGATACACTTTTTTGATAGGACGAAGCATAGCGAAGATTGAGATTACGTTGAAAGTACGTTGTTATACATCGTAACACAGAAGTTTACGAAGTGTAAACAACGTGTTAATAAACAATGCAAGTTCTTTAACAGCATGATGTATTCAAAGCAATATATAATACCTACCTGAACAGCATTGTATTGTCGGGGTCCAACAATGTAGCGAGTCGGCGAAGAAGTGTCGAACCGCTAACGAGCCGCGGCCGTCTGCAAATAGACCGCGAGAAGTGCAAAACGGTCGCGGGGCTACAATTGGCGCCTGCCCCGAGAGCGTTGCGAGGTGACGCTTACGTAAGCCGCTGACATAACCGAGTCGACGACCGCTCTTGCGCAACCACCTCCGAACCTGCAACCCCACGCACCGCACCTCCTCATCACCTACCGATTTTCCCCACCACCCGTGAAAATTACTCAATTGTAACCAAAATGCACGAAAAGGACACCGGTCCAAAGCCCGAGTTACGACATAGGCAATCATTAGAGCAATAACCTCCGCCTAGGTAGGTGACGGACGGAGCTCGAACGTTTAGCGTGCGTTCATCTCGATTAACATTTAATATGTAAACGAACGTACCAATGTCCATGTCAATCGATTCTGTAACTCATAATGGTTATGTATGAGTGTAGCGTTAGCTGGGAATCACCGCGCCGTCTTGTCATTAAGACGCGCTCTACTGGTGCAATTGCTAAGCGTTCGGCATTTAATAAGTTGCCTAAATTGCAATGGTATTGTAAATTCTGGGCATGCTTCGGGAACGCGGATGGCGCATCGGTCGGTGATGGATCGGTGGTATGCAAGTGGCGTATATGGTACAGTTATCCTTAGTGAACGAAAGTGAAAACTAAATGTGGGCTTGGTCATCGACCCCGGGTGGGTCGTCGACCGCGCCGAACTGCAAAGGCCGTTTGTGAGTACGGAGGCCGCGCGACATTTAGCGTAGTGCTGACAGTGTGACCAGATTCAGCAGAATTAGGTCCTAAATTTGAAATCTGGCAGAATGTGTCGTAGAATGAAAAAAAATGCAAATTTTGGCAGAATTTAATAAAATTACCGCAGAACAGAGCAGTATTAGACATCTTAGTTTTGACATAAACGTTAAAAATTTAATCAATTTTTTTTCGTCGTCAATGTAAAATTCTGAATTTGGGGCTGTCGGATATTCACTTTTTTTTCAGAAAAACCTGTATATTTCAACGCATTACCTGGCAAATAATTACAAACTATCATTTAATAACTCAGCAAAATTCTGACATTTATGTATTAAATTTTAATCGAGATAAAGAAAAACTAAGCAGAATTTAAAAGACCTGTTTGCAGAATCTTCGGTTTAATCTGGTCACACTTGCTGACGAGCTGCGGCCGCCTCGCCGCACCTGCTGGTATTGCACACTGATCATTTTGATTTATTATCAAACTTTATTACATACTAGATTTCCGACAGTGGCCCCGCCCGCTGATAAAGTTGGACCTATATTTTACATTTTGCGGCAAATTAAAGATTAATTATTTCCTCAAATTAAGTCTTAAGTACTTAAAACATTAGTAATTTTTATTGAGCCAATAGGTTTTAAGAGTGTCCAAATAGCCCAAATATGTAATATGTATTATGATAGATCGCATTTTTCTTTACATACAATAAAAATGCAGTCTATCAACATTATAATCAATATTACATTTTTTAAATCTAGATAACTATACACATAAATAATAAATCTTGCTTAACGGCACATACTTACATGATTTATAAACATCCAAACTGATATATCATACATTTTTACCGTTTAATTTATGTTCTAAAAGCTTCGATACGTACCAAATTATTTTAGGTGCAGCATTAAAGCGTTAGCCTGTAATATAATCATGATCTAAGAATAGCAGAAATATATATATGCAGTTATTCTTAGAGATTTCCAAACACCATTTAAGGCATGAAAAAACTTAATTTCAGTGTTTATTTGTAAATGTTTACGTACGTAAAGAGCTTGCAATTAAATAGTTTGAAAGTGGATTTTACCTTCACTGGTTCGACAACACGTAAATATTGACAGTTTACATAATTTTATTATCACATGAATTACGTAATACAAATAGCTTTTGCCTCCAGGTAGCGGAAAAACCACGCGCGAAACAGTAACTTTTGCGTAAAGACCTACCTCAAGATCATTTTAATTCGGAACCTCATGACTTGTAATTATTAAGTTTTTCGAATAATATACATAGGTGTATCATTGAATAAACCCTTTTTTAAAACTATTACATTTATTGATTAAAATCGTACGTTAGTGAATTCCATTATTATTATTATTATTTCATTGTTTTTATCGCTAAAAAAAATCTCTCTCACCGTTGTTTTGTATTAGGTGTGATAGAAGAGCTGTGAATGAAGGTACATACGTACGCGATGTTTAGAGTCTAAAGGGCGTAGAAATATAAACGAAATAAAAAGCATTAGTAATTATATAAAGTTATTTAACGTAGAGGCCAGGGTGACATTTGCACCGCATTTGTCAGTTATGAACAGAATATTTATTTGTAGAAGCGCATATCTCGCGCGGTAAATCTTCATCGATCTCCAAAGCAAACCAATATCGTGGTCGGGAGATAGATGGGTAACTGCTAGTGCCTAATGTTTGGTTCTGAGTTTAGCAGGGCAAGTTAAGCCGTCACTTTCAGTTGTTTTTAATAGACAGCAATTAAATATGTTCTTATGGTAGGTTCTAGTTGGAAAAAACCGATGTAATAGTGTATAAAAACTGAATTTAACAATTCAATTTTTTGGCAGTAAACAGGCTCAAGCTCTGCTTTCTTTTGGTTAAAGTATAAAAAATACCAGTTTTTACATAATTTAACCCAAAGAAAGCAGTTCTATCATGAAAGTTTTATTATGTAATTTTTAAGAGGCATTTTTATCTTTTATTATAGTTTGCCTCCTGCCGAAAAGTTTAGATTGTATAATTATTTAAATCAAACTTTTTATATCAGTTTTTCGCAACGAATCTAAAAAGTTTAACATGTTTTGCAATCCCGGCTTTGATAAGGTATTTTCAATGGTATGTCTGATATATTTGGGACAACGTTAGAGCGTTGAATTAACAGAACCGGTTGTTGCTAAAAACTCGGTCTTTGTTTAATAGGCTAGGTTGACCTTAAATTCTGAGGCAACCATGCATGTTTATACATATGCATAACTTTCAAATACTTTTTTGTTACTAGCTAATCTAGCCATATATTTTTATAACAAAACTGAATATTTAAAAAATAATTGTAGAGTATAATATAATAAAGTTTAAATTTAAAAAAAAATAGGAAATATAAAATTTAGAAATATACCTCTAAAATACCAAGTATACTAACATAAACGAATGTGGTAGATACGAGTGTGTCAGTCTACAGTTTTCTGATATTTTCACTATTAGGTACAATAGCCTCATAGATACCTCTGAGATATACCTCTTAAATTTTCTGGATCTGGTCTCATTTGGTAAGTACTCAACTACTCATAGACGTTGCTAAGAGAACAATTGGTTTGGGTAGCGTCAGCGCATCTAGGCCGCGCTTCAACCGAACGGGTCTCAGCTTTTTGTTCGTGATGATGCGGAACAGAAGAGAGAAATTTGGCGTAAGCAGCACTCGCTAAGGAGGACACGGTCACGAGGAGTCATCGGCTCCGAACTCGCAGAATGTGGAGCAAGTGAAGTTTTTCTCCTCGGGCCACGGTGCAACCAGCACACCATGTGCTACAACCGCCTCCGGCCATAACACAAGCTGGTTTTCGTTTAAAAATACAAGCGCTCAACAAAGCGAGCAACTTAAACTGTACTGTAAGTTTATACAAACGTACTCACGTCTCGTGAGTGCTATTCACGTTGCAATATCTGATTCATTAAGGAGTAGTAAGTACCCATTAACATAATTATGGCCTCGATGTCAGATAACGTAAGCCCGTAACGAGCTACTTTCTTCTGGCAACGTGATTTAAGTGACAAAGCCATTGTTCGGTCAAGAAATGGCCAAAATTGCCGATTATATTTTCGAAAGCACACCAAGTCCTTATGTAAGAGTTCAACGTGACACTTTGCGTGGAGGCGGGCGCGCGCCCGTTCAGCGCGCCACTTTCCTTGCAGCCAAATATTTGGTTAGTTCTGCGTGTTTTATTACACATCCCTACACGTCGTTGAATGAACTGCCTACTGACTTTTGCATGTACCCATGGTAGGTATATTGTTATCGTTTTTAAAATAAATGCACCTATACTATTAAATATTATTGGCAGTAAAAAGGTAGATATTTTTGAATAAATATCCACCTTCTGTCATCGTGTACGTTTAACTTACAGTCTCAATTTGTGAGGTACAAACTGTATGGAATAAAAGGGCCTTTTAGGTACAATCATAGATAAATCTGAACAAATAATCTTGATCTTTTTAATGCGTGTAGCAATTTTAAACATTACGTTATGTTCCAACAAATAACTGAAAATTGCCCTAAATTGCATTAAAAAAAATTCAGTTATTATCTTCTATGTCTACAGCGAAATGCGACCAACATAAAACGTAATAAATTGATTTTCATCGGTGTTACAACTAATTGTTATTATAGAAAAATATTGATTTGTAAGTATAAGCCTGAAAATTTTGGACTACTACGTATTAATAAGGCAATTTAATACTTACTTACTTGACCAAAATTTTCAACCAAGTACAATAAAACTTGTTTACAATACAATAATTTGCATTCTACATTGTTTCTTATATTAACGCCTTCAGTACCTACGTTCTTGAGAAATAGTACCTTTGTCATGCAAATATTTGCATCCGTGTGTGTACTCTTGTTTAAACAATCTCTAGGAATTCGGTAGGTCAACGCAAAACCTACCTAATATGTGAAAAAATTAAATAGATTTGATAATCGTACGGTACAATAGCTTGTTGTTAGGCTCTATAGACGTATTAATTATTTTAGGATTTATATCCGAGGCGTTCCATCTCAATCCTCAGGGTAGTAACGCTTCTGTGGTCAACCCCAGGTATGACCGTGTTCATATCTGGGGTTAATTACAAATGTCCATGGGCGACAATGGCCACTTACCATCGGGTGGACTGCAAGCTCGTTTGCTACTCACATGTTATAAAAAATATAGAGTACTTATGGTACCTACCGTATATTTTACATACTGCACTTATAGCTGAGAACTTTGCTGAGACTTATGGTGTCCTCATTTTAAAAAGTTTACATATCAAACATGCATAATTTCTAGCGTCAAAGATATTACTTTAAAATAAACAATGTCTATAATGATTCTAAGTCATTTTCATACTAACAAATAAGTAGTTTACGTAAATTCCATTACAATAATTTTGTCAGAATTGTTTAAAAAAGATACTCCTCTTGAAATAGTAATAATCGTAAGTTGAAGTAGAAAGTGCAACGCCTACTCCATAACAGCAGTTGTGGCGGGCACAACTACACGATTGGCCTAAGGAAAGTCCTAAGAAATAGGTCCTTGTGACATATGTATTACTTATTATTTATAACACAAAAAATGTGACTTACGCCAAAATTACAAGTTTTGGAGTAAGTCTTCAGCGATAGGTCTTTTTAATAAGTGAAAAGTCTTACAGACACGTAAAGCCATGTTATTTGTATGATGTTTTCTGAGAGTCCTGCCTGCACCGGGAGTTTCTACAGTTACGAGTAATTGTAATCCGAATTATATATTATTTTTTCTAATAATTTCCCCGAACTAATCTGCTGTACTTATGCCAGCTAGTTACATAGTGTGCAGTATCTGCGACACCCCATAGAGTACATACACACGCTGTGATACAAATTTGCCGACATAGCATAAGCATGAATGGCTATGTCAGCAAATATAAGCATACTATTATTTACCCGCAACTTCTCTCTTGGGCATGTATTCATTCGCACAAAGATAGGTATAAAAGTAGATAAATTATAGGTATCAAAGTTACTTTTCTATCTCTCGGGAGTAGTATCACTTTTCGGGATGAAAGGTGTCCTATGTCCTTTTCCAGACCCCTGGCAATGTGTGTGCAAAATTTCAAAACGATCGGTTGAGTAGTTAAAGCGTGAAGGCGTTACAAACAAACAATTAAACGGACTTCCGCATTTATAATAATAATAATTAATCTATCTACAGATCCATGAAATCCATAGATAGATTAGTAGGTTTGGTAGTAGATGGTTACAAAGTAAATGGTTAACCTATGTGTTTTATTACTTTTAAGATCTGTTTTTGATTAAGACTCAAAAAATGTGTATATTACGTCGTTATCGTCATCGTCATTAATATTACGTTTCCGTGTAGTAAGATATAAAGCTTAAATGTACTATGTCTTATTTTATTTTAAAACAATCATTTTACAAAATACTGATAAATACCCATAAAAATTTAATAACCAATTAATTTCCGTGCTGCATAATAATAAATTTAAAACCTAATAAGGCTGTCAATAAGTTTTACTGAAGTAATGCAGTAAAACTTCATGACTAACATACGTCTTATACAATTTAAAGTAAATTTATCTTTATTCCACTAATGATTTCACTAAAAACTACTCGAGCCAATCTCTTTGTTAAATGATTCATATTCTTTATTCTCCATTTAGTATATCGGTTACATCTATTAAAAACTATTTGAAAAGCATAACGAACTCTGTACCTATCGATATTGATTGTGTACATTGTATCAATCAGTCATTGTGCTGAGTGTAGCATGAGTGTACTACATACCTACCTCCTATTCAGCGTTCCGATGAATGTCAAAGGATGTTTGTATTTACGTCGATGGCAGCAGTGTGTCGAGTGTCATTCGAAGAAGAATCTCGTATTGACAAGCGCACCATCGGCGAGGTCGTCGACCCAAGCTACGCTTTACATTTAGCGAACAATGATTTGGAGTGGCGAGGTGAACGGCCGCAGTCGGAGGGGCTGAGCGTGGGCAGTTATTGACCCATATTGGAGGTGAAATGTAGATCAGTGGGCGAGAGCGGCGAAATTCGCCGCGGAGTCGAGAGTCTGCGCACGGAACAGGCAGCGTCGTGGCTGCGCCGCCGGCGCCGAGCGCGGAGACGCATCGCGTCCGCACGTCGCCGCGCTAACGCCAGATTTAATCTTGAAATGTAAACCTTGTTAGAAAACCTACATCCTTTTATATGTTACAACCATATTTAGCGGGTATGACATCTAATTAAAGAAACTCAGCATACAGCGGTTATAGGTATAATTTATAGTTACGACGTGGCTGTATAAACGGAACATAACGCATTGACCACCTTTTGGAATGAAAACTTGATTTAAAATAAATTAAATTTCTTTCGCAAAATATTTTTCTTAATGTGATGTTTTATGGTATTTGGGGTTATGGGGTTTAAGCCATTTTGCCACGTGTGGAAATCAAACCTTGTAATAAAGGGTCACATTTAACATCTCAGGAAACAGTTAAATGACCCTTTGTCCTGTTCCAGACACATAAAAACTCCAAATTTCTGAGTCGTGTTTTATGTTTTTCAAATAATAGCTCTCCGATTCCAAGGCATCTTGGATACCCAAAACAAAGGACTGAAATTTTGACTTACAGTTTTGTATACTTAATTTATTTTCTGTCCTAATTCCAAAATGTTTTCCACTCGTTTTTAGGACACAAAAAACCGACCTATTGATGTTCTTAAAACCTTAAGAAACCTTCTTTTAAACTTTTTTTTAAGGTTTGTCTTTTAAAATTTTTCTTGGGCAGTATTCATCTACTGTTATGACGAATTTAATGTAAATAATTTTGATTAACGCAAAGAAATAACTTTGATTAATGTAAAATAGGAAGAAAATCTTGATGAACCGCGATTACTAATGATATTTAAAAGACATAAGGTACAAAACCACAAATCGATATTTCCATTTCTTTAAGTTTGTATCACCATTTTTTATAATATTCTAGTAGCAAACGAGCGTGCAGTTGTCCTGATGGTTAGTGACCACTGCCTTTGTAATCGCCGGATTTGACCTATCTTGTAACTGAAATGAGTAATATGATTTTTGTGCCAAAATTCATTATGATTCGTTCATAAACCACAACAAATAGGCAGCAATGTAGAGAAGTGTACCCAATAAACCATTCAATTTATTATCGATAAAATTCAATTATTATAACTCAATTTCTGGGTAAGAAAGATAAAACTTTAATCTGATAAAAGTAATAACGATAATCTTTACATGTTCGAGTAATGTAATGTATGTAAATGTTTACTATCTTTTACACAGAAGGCGCCAGTAGATTGTTTAATGTCTATCCTGTTTACTATGTGCCGATATCTATTTTATCGATACTTACTTGTAAATAGAGTTGGTTGATCCGGATGTGAGTCAATGGACAGATTATGTTTGTTCTCAATACTTTCTATATTTTATATTTATATTTTAATATCATGATTTATAATAGTTTGAAATTTCACATGTTATAATTATAACGGCATCGATTAGTCGATAGAGACGTCTCAATAAATTCTAGATAAGTCGGACGTATAACTATAATATTAGATATATATATCGGTTATCTATACAAATAAATAAAATTGAAGTGTCAGTTTACGACAACTATAAATAAAATAACATTTTTTTACTCAATGCATATGAAAGTATACACGATACCTATAACAAAAATGCATTTTTTTCTGTCTGTCTGTTTGTCTGTTTGGCTAAGGTAATCTCGTAAACGGCTGGGCTGATTTTGATGGGACTTTCACTGGAAGATAGTTGAAGGTTTAAGGCGTAACAGTAGTAGGCGTTAAAGTAGCCTTACTTTAATTTTTGAAAAAGTATTAGCGCGCGCTCCACGCGCTTGCAGACGCGGTTGCGGGACAGCCGGGTATCACTTATGTTAATATATGTATGCGTTTTTACTTATATCACGCGGATGAAACCGTGGAGATGTGTACATTCATATACTTCTACTATACAGAATTACATTAATTAGTAAATCGAATAACATTTTAAGGTACCAGAACTCTACCATAAAGATGAATAAATAAATATAAATAACGCTTCATACTCATAGCCCCACAGTAGGATTTTCTGCTGTGTCGTGGGTGTCATGGACAACACACAAGACAAGGACACACACCCAGACCAAGAACGGAAATTTAAACTCATCATTCAAATTTCCGCCTCGCTGGGAATCGAACCCAGGACCCTCGGATTAGCGGTCCGGCGTGTTAACCATTACGCCATCCGGGTCGTCGTAAGATATGGTTCATATTTATGTCTTATGTGTATTATAATAACGATGAAAAGGTATTGCATTTTGGTTTAAACTAAAGAAAATATTGGTAAGGCACAGATACCACTCATATCATCACTTTATGATCCGCCTTATATCATAGAGTCATCTATTTGAATATGGACGACAATGTCACCATTTAACAGTACAGAATCACCGATTTAACAGTAGAATTTACTTATTTTATTTTTGAATAAACAGATGCATATTGGCACTAAAAAATTGTACTATAGGTACTTACAAATCACAACTCTTTCTTTACTTATTTATTGCTTTTATTGGCCACATAAGAATCGCATCGACCTTAGGTTAAGGAATAATGTTAATTTATATAAATAAAATTTTGTACTAAAATCATTAATGTTTGATAGTGAATAGGTATCTATAATTTTTGGATTACTTTCCAGAATAGGTCAGGTAAGTTCAAGCACATAACAATTTACATTTTCAAATACAAATGGAAACCGGAGAAATGTTGCACTGGAATAACAAGTTCTCGGTTGTAATAAAAGGTGCATAAGGTTCAAGAGGAGAATCTAGGGTTAGGAGATTATCATCAACAATGCGGGGTGACCCACATTTGGGTAACCCACTAAAGGTCTCTATCGTAGTCCGCATCAAACGGAAACTACGACCAACATGTCACGAGCGCGGTCAAACATGACAATGCTACATCCTGGCTATTTTGTTCTTTCTATATATTAATATGTGAAGATAAATTTTCGTGCCCCTTTTAAAGCACATTGCGGGTACGGAGGGATATTAGATTTGATATAATTAAAATGAAAACTGTAGAAGTGCAGAGTGTTAAAAATGTTTAAGTATATTGTTTATTATAAATATAATATTTTGATTAATCAAATACAGACCATTTTAATAAGATGTTCCATATACATATATGGGACTTCTTGCATATACATATATGGGAAGTCTAAATGGACCTCAAGAACCTTACATATTTTCAGGATAAAATGTATTCTAGTACTCTGTGTCCTAGAGGCGACCAATAGCGTAAATTAAATTGCAGTCGTTTGTCCTTTCATGAAACTGCTACCATTGTCTAAGAACTTATTTGGCACATCAACTTTAAAAAGTTGCCAAGTGCATGTCGCATCACGTAGTGAAGGGTTCTGGGGACGTTTATATCGAATGTGGAGATTGTAGTTTAGATACAGATAATCCTGCGGTTATTAATACAAATTTTATGTGTAGCTAAAACTATCTTATACCATGAACCCATTTTGACGAGCAGCGTGGCGGAGTGGTTACCATACCAGTCTAATGCGCAGTGGGTTCGATTCCGAGCCAGACAGATATCTGAACAACGAATTTAGATTTGTGTTCTGGCTCTGGGTGTTTGTATTCGTCTTTAACCTTAACTTTAACTTTTAACTTTAACCTTACTGTGGGGCTATGAATATAGAAAGCAAGTGAATATTGAAAATATCTTCTAAGGAAATTAGAAGGCAGTGGACCGTAATTTCATTCTTATTTTTCACTTCATAGTTGAAAAGTCAAAGGGATTTTAGTTCAATTATCAATTACAAGAACTATCGAGTTGATAATAAATTCATTGACAAACCTTGATGACTACGTTACTTGACGACTTGATTCAAAGACAGATACGGAATCAGTTACATGTAGGTTATATAGTATCACTGTCAAACTTTTATCATCTTCCTTAATCCTAATGTTAATGGCATGATTTATTTTTGATTATGGACATATAACTAAGAATTTAGTTGTACCACCTTAAAGATATTATGCTATTTATTAATCAAGGCAATTCCCTATAGTAGAAGTACATTACATTGTTTAATTTTCTACAATCAAATATATAGATCTAATGTAATCTTATTAAAATAGATTTAGTGATCCTATGCGAATGCATAAAGACAAAGTTTTTTTGCGTAACAACTTTTCGGTGTGTGACTACAAGATCTCGGTGATATCAAGTTCTCGAAAACGAATACGTGTCCATTTCGATTGATGCAGCTATTTCATAAAACAGTTAAAATAATCGGTCGATAAATTCAATATTCCTATTTATATCACGTTTAAGGAGAAATACCCTTTATCCAAAGCTGGAACATCACCGCATTATAGCGGTTTCTGATATCAATACAGTTCACATCCCTACAATACACTTAATCACAATCGGAATATTCAGTGACCGCGTCGACTGTACTTCATTTACGTGTTCCATTGATCGGTACTCGTTACTCCGTAGTCCTTCATGGTCGACTTGTGTGTCGGTACAGATCGCACCCGGCTTTGCCAGGGTCTGCTTTTACTACCTGTCGCGTCTATTTATTTAACTAGAAAACGGGTATAAAGTGAAATAATAGGAACTTATAAATAAATTAAACATTATGAATGAAAATCACAGTGAATATGCCTTTTTGGCTAATATCTCCGCCTAGAGCTGTAGCTTTACCTAGCTCTTGAAGGCATCTTAATATATTAAGCACTATATACTTGTATATTATATAAGTAGCAAACGAAATGGGCACCTGTAAAAAATCCGAAAAGTCGGCTTTAGATGCGTTACTGCCTCCTGAGGACTAAGTTGGAAAGCCTCGTGTAACTGCACACCTTTTAAAATAAGACAAACTAATGCTTGACACTGTTATTATTATGCTCATAACTATAGAATGTTAGGTATCTATATATTATATTAAACTCAATTATTTACCTAGAATCAATTTTCATTCCTGTGTATTGGCATAATTCCGAGAAGTATTTATTCCTTTTATGTCCATTATTTATCCCATACAGTGGAGTAATATGGATTGTTCAAGACGTATCATTACATTACGATGATTATGAATTTTGCTAAAAAGGGCTTTCAGTATAAAAAGAGGTTAATTGATGGATGTAGCCTT
>DWPV01001140.1:0-22288 GCA_018251915.1 Urbanus proteus proteus | reverse complement strand
TGTGTGTGTGTGTGTGTGTGTGTGTGTGTGTGTGTGTGTGTGTGTGTGTGTGTGTGTGTGTGTGTGTGTGTGTGTGTACACAAACACATGTGTGAATCTATATTTATGGGTGACATCCTTAGGGTTGATTACAAATATCAATGGGCGGCAGTGGTCACTTACCATCAGGTGGACTACATGCTCGTTTGCTACTTATACATAATAAAAATGCGTATGCTTTTTGTAATAACAAGAGACTCGTAGCATTGTATTTACAGTCTCTCTCTCTCTCGCTCTCCCTCCCTGAGAGTGTGTTCTTGTACGTGCGTAAATTCATATATATATATGTTTTGTGTAAGAGTAACACACGTTTAAGAGCGTGTATGTGTGAATGTGTGCAATTATTATTTAAGACCGCGGAAACTTGCTGTTATATGGAAATTATTGAGATAAAGCCTTAATATATTCGCTGTTTCATATAAGCCAGTTTAACACATATAACATGTTATTAGGTGCAGATTATTGTTACAATTATTCTAATTGGCTTGAATGTGGAATAAACTAGTGTCTAGACGACGAGGATATATCGATTAAGTTAGAAAGCTATGTAATAAATAAATGGTTTTATTACCCACCGGATTACTAGATTTTAATCTTTTTTGATCGGATGCAATAATTTCGTAATTTTGATCCAAATATCCTACTTAATTATTATAAATGCGAATGTCCGTTTATTTATTTGTTTGTAATGACTTCACACTCATTGCCAAGGGTCAACAATACGAGTCCCTTTCATCCTGAAAAAAGATACTACTCCTGAGGGATAGAAAAATAACTTTTTACCTACAACCTACCTACTTTTAGGTACACCTACGGACACTTAATAAGAATAAATTCCAAGCCTAATATTTAGTTTTAAATGGAAAGGCACATGCACACATTAACGCGAGCGAAGTCGAGGGCAAAAACTAGTTTGATATATTTAGAAGAGTAAAAGCGGCTTAACATCCCTTCCAAAGTAAGCGTACATACAAGCACTAGCGGTCACCCATCCAACTCCTAACCTGATTCTGGTTAACTTTGTAGGTCAGTGACGATTCATAATAAATTAATAATTGTAATAGTATCTTATGAAAATAATGTTTGTCATAGCATTCGGCCTTATTTAGACTGTCCTTACTTGTCACTCGAAGTTTTGTTAGACATGGTGTAAGGTCGCTCGTAACAAACTATCAATCCTACAATAAATTGTTCATCGTTCCTACAATAAATTGTTCAATATTTACGCAAAATTTGGTTCTTAAATCATGTAAATAACTTCGGAAGCTCATGCATCATCACTGCATAGTATAAAACAAAGTCGCTTTCTCTGTCCCTATATCCCTATGTATGCATAAATCTTTAAAACTACGCAGCGGATTTTGATGCGGTTTTTTTATAGATAGAGTGATTCAAGTGTAAGGTTAATACATAATTTAATGCATGCGAGCCGCGGGAAAAAGCTAGTATTTGATAAATAATAATTGATTTAAGATGGGACTGGAAGCGTGGTGGTGGTAGAAATTTAATCAAAGATTAAATGAATAGATATTAATAATAATATACTTCATTGCACCCATATAAAACAGAAACAACACAAGAAAACAACAAATTAAAAACAATACAAAAGGCGATTTCTTCCAGACAACCTTACAGTGCGGAGTTAAAGTGAGGATGAAAAAAGTATAGGTGGGGTGCAAATAATAATGATAAGGATGAAATACAATAAACTAATACAAATAAATGAAGTTATGGAAAACAACAAACATACAAAGCAAGACATTAAATATAGATACTTGAAATTATGAGTCTAAAAATAGTCTAGGTCTAAATATAGGTCTGTGATCTAAAATAATGTATTCTTATATTAAAATTACACATAATATTTTTTATTACTAATTTAATCGAAACGTAAACAAAACTATCATACGTTATTTCATCAATCGTTCACCAACTTAATACCGAGTTTCCGATAACTGTCGCGCAAAATAATGTCCCGTCGATTTACGACCCCATAAGAACGTTCGCAAGGGTTTATTAAGTCATATATCCCCCGTTATAAATTGGAGCAATAAGAACAAGTTTTAATTCCAACCCCATCGATTCCAATTTGGGAACGCAGCGATAAATTACGTATGGCCAGGGAACACGCGGATGGCAGAAGGCAATGGAAATGTTTGGGTTTTGTTCAATTAAAGCAGCAAAGAAATGTATGGGCAATGGACACTCCTAAAGATCTCCTCTAAGTCAAAAATTTCAAAAGCCACGTTAGCCAATAATAGGTAATCTCCAGAGGTCTTTGAGAACTAATTGAAAGCGATATCAATGTAACTTAGCAATAAGACTTAAACTTATAGTTTAACCAAAAAATACGCATTTTGGCAAAATAGTCAAAGACGAGAAGCCATCGCGCAAAACAAAAATAAATACACCTTTTTTATTCGATTCCTGAGAAAGTGTTATTGTAAAATAAAATTATAGGAATTACAAATATGCATAATTGCATAAAGCAAATGTTTCTATACATTCAAAACTAAAGCAACTAAGCACGTATATTTATTATATGTCTTTCATCTCGAAAAGATATTAACTTCGAAAGCTCTCAAAATCCACACTAAAATCGCGTAGGTACCTTTTATCGCGTACACCTAGCAACAAAACGTTAAGTGAGATGAACCAAATTGCCTTAAACGATACAACGATGGTTATCGACCATACGGCGGTTCACGCCAGAATTTGGACTTCTTTGACCACACAGATTGCATCTAAATGGGCAGTGCCGTTATGCTTTTGAGTTAATGCCGTGGATAAAGTAACTGAAGTTTTATTGCTGATATAATTACGTTAACAAACAGTTAGATTGAATGGGACTATTCATACCGAATCGAATCAAATTACTTTGATTCTTGGGGAATTACTTTTTGTCTCTATAATGTATGGTGTATATCTATAGACAGGTGCTTTATAGTGTTTTGTTTATAGAAGAGAACACACAAGAGTATATTTTCTGAAAATAAAAACAAATTAAGAGTTAAGGCTCAAATCACGAGGAATCTAATTACTTATTTATAGGCTGCCAACAATAATTAATGCACGATATGAAAAACAGACAATATAGAAATTGTCACGAGGACACGATATGTTCAGAGATTTCGTTTAAAAATCTCTTAACAATACTAGTTGAACAATATGGAGCAACAGTGTGGAAGAATCCAGTAACTTATTCACAATACGAGTGAAATAATAATCTCAATTAAACTGTTTACTCGTACAAACGTACTCAATTAAAAATAAACTTTATAAGTTAACGTTATAAAATAAACTTTATAATACCCTGTCGTAGGAACGAACAATTAAATCGGAACATTAACGTTTAGTTAACTTTTAATGCAGTCACCATACCAGTCTGATACGCAATGGGTCCCGTGTTCGATGCCGACCAAGCAAACGTAAGTGACAAATTTAAATTTCTGTGCACGGTCTGAGAGTTTTATGCTTATGCTTTGTGTGTCCATAGCACTCGAAAAGCAAGAAAATTCCTACTAAGGTTATGAGTGTAGAAAGCGATATTATTATTTTAACGCCAGATTGTAACGTTAACGCCATAACTTTTATCATTAACGCACGGAATCAGCTAAATTAACGATCCAGTTACCAAGCGGCAGTCAGACGGATACATAAAAATCCACCCACATATATATACTTTAATTAAAAGTAACGCCAACGCAAACAAACATGCGAATATATTGATACAAATAATTGGATTGAAGTGTCTGTATGAGATGTGAAATAAATACCAGAGTTAATATACAGGGCATTTTAAGTGTGCGTGGATGGGGAAATCCGTAACTATAAGAAATAGCGAATAGGACTTACGAGGGTGAGGGTGTGCAATTAAATGTGTATGTTTGTGTGTGTATTTATCTATATGTAGTCGTGCTTTTGAAGGCTTTATAAATAAATAATAATACTGTGATTACAGGAATCAAATTAATTAATATAACTTACGCTAAAATGTTAAACACAAAATATTCGCATGTATAACATTTACATAAATAAAAACAACCAGTAGGTATTTGTTTAAATACTTGTACATACACGTACATACACTATATACAGAAAACGAACGCATCGAATAGAACTGGACCGTCATTTTTGGAAGTTAATTAAGAGCAAAGCGAGCCATTAGCCTTGAAAGGCACCACTCCGCAACACTTTGACATTTCTTAAAACATTGAAACTTTATTTAATAAAATAAAACTGGTGTGTTATTAAAATTTGGTTCAGGTAATGGTAGCGACTGCGTTTTGATTATTTGTGTTCTTAGTCATTTTTGAAAACTTTTCTCACGGACTATAGAGATTAACTAACTGATTCCCGCGGTTTCACCCGCGTTTAAAAAGTAAAAAGGAATACATATTTAAGCCTAATTAAAATCCCGATTTCTCGCGAGGGGGCCCTAATGCGCGTGGCGCGCGCGCTATTGTTTTTTTCCAAAATTAAAGTAGCCTATGTTACGCCTTAGACCTTTAGTTATCTTCCGGTGAAAATCCCGTCAAAATTGAAGTAATGAATCTTACACAACCTATTAATTCGAACAATTAATGTCAATTTGAGCAATACGTTATTATCTGACAAGGGATTCTTCAAGAAAGGTGCAAAAAGGTGTTGCAAATGTCCAAATTCAATGTCTGCCTTTTCGTTAGGTTAATATATAAATCCACATTTCTTAAAAACGTACAAAAATATTTTGAGTTTTAATACCGTCCTTGTACCGTAAGCTTACTAATAAACTTAACGCAACATTTGGAAATTAAACAATAAATATTATATGCCATATAAGTGCATTAAAGATTACAAAACATCCAAGTAATTAAGAAGGATAATTAAAACAGCGACATGCATTTATGCGAGTGGCGGATTTGAACCGGTTAACCACTTTCTAAAAATCTGTAGCAATGTCTTGGCGAGATCGATAAGATTCTGAGGAAACGGTGATTGGCACGTTCTACATTATTTTGGTCTTCGTTATAATTTCGCTGTATTTTATGAACATATGCGTGTAATATTACTTCTTGGGCATTTTCTTACTTATTCAAGGCGTTCTAACTTGGACCTTAGCGATAACAAATAGGTATGGCATACATAGGTATGTGTGTAAATACCCCATCGATCTATAGTAGAAGTTTGAAGGTGGTAGAACTCCATGTGGTTGGACTCCGGCGGCACTAGCCACGCCTAATTGTACCTTTTTTTTTTTTTGTTGACGAGGGGGAAACCTTCAAAACGTACCCGACGCCGTGGGAGCGACGCCGGGTTATGTGAGATTCTTACCGCACTAAAACCCCCCCGATGGCCGCCTCAGCGCTGTTAGGAGAACTCCAGGTACTCCAAAGGGACCTTCCACTGGAGTCCTCCACGCCTAATTGTACCTAAGACCTACAGTGTTAATCACTGCTGTGTTCTGGCTTGAAGGACGTGGTCAGGGAGATAGACTTATCCCAGGCGTTCCAACTTGGTTTTCAGAGGTAGCCACGCATTTGTGGCCAACCTCAAGTAAGACTCTGTACTAATCTGGGATTGATTATAAATGTCCATGGGTGGCAGTGGCATTCAGAATCTTCATTAACTGCTACTTGCATGTCTTCTATACAGAATTACACAATTTTACCGTCTTTTACCTTCAAGATTTACGTTCAAATAAGATAATTGTTTGTCCTGGCGTCATAAACGTTTTATAAATTCTTAGAGCAATAAAGTATAGAATTATCTATTAAGCAGAATTAAAACTAATAACGAACCGTAATAAAGTTTACGCAAAATTACAAACGTTGGACTATAAACTTGATTTACGATTAAAATTTAATGACTATTTATTTACTAACAGGTACTATTTTTATCATAGTTCCCATTATACTCATAACTGCTGTAGGACGTCTCTTATTTTAAAAGTTTTCTACTAATCTTTACAAATAAATAAAATCTAGGTGTCCGTTTGGGATATCAAAATAACTATTTTTTACTTATAACAAAAATGCAATTTAAAAAGTCCGTCTGTTTGGCTGAGGTAATCTTCTAAACGGCATTACCGATTTTGATGGGACTTTCACTGCAAGATAGCAAAATGTCTAAGGCGAAACTTAATTTTTTGAAAAGAGCATTAGCGCGCGCTCCGCGCGCATGAGGCCGACGCCACCGTCGCGGGAGAACCGGGTATTACTATGTAAACCATTTTATTTTTTTAACGTGAGTGAAAACGCGGGTATAAGCTAGTAGGAAATAAAAGTACATACATTAAGACTCAGTAATAAGTCAGTGTAGCTTTCTAGACCTAGGTTCAAAGGCACAGCTTTCTCCGCCATTACACACGTATACACTTACGAGATAGTAATGAGGAATCATAATGAGACGTCTATCGTCAAATCAATGCAAATAAATAAAGAAATTGAAAACAAGCATGATTACTGCAGCCTATGTATGTTTCTATTAACAGCATTGTATTATGTTAAAGTCAATAAAATAAAGTTCTACCTGAGATCAACTTCAATCGAGTAAAACTTCCACATCGTCTACGTCTAGGATTGTTATACACTAACAATGTTTTTCAAAGAGCGTGATAACGTCCCCATGTGGGGATTCACGTCCACGGGAGGGCGTTAAAAGACCCAGAAAAGATTGCAAAGTCTTAAAGCAGTTTACAGAGCGATGGTTGATATTTCTAATACCTATTGTAAATCATCATCTGCCTATATTCCATCGAGTAGTATCCTTTTCCAACTCTGTTAGAAATAACCCATTCAAAATATAAATAATAGTTTTTTTTTTTTTTTTCAAATTTAGGGTAGTCAAAATTAATTTGAAACCGCTGTTATATGTCATTCTTTGAAGCTTGCTTAAATCTATGATCATCATTAAAAAAAATATGTCATTAAAATATTAAATTTTACTTTATGATGAATTTACCATTACCTAATACCTAGTAAGAAAAAATCATAACGCTTTTTATATGATTGAAGTAGCAAACGAGCATGCAGTTCATCTGATCGTAAGTGGCCACTGCCGCGCATGGACATCTGTAATCAACCCCAGATAAGATTACCTACCTACCTGAGGTTGACCGCAGATTCGTTGCTACCCCTGAGGACTGAGCTGGAACGCCTCGGATAAGTATGTCTCCTTTACCCCACCCCTGGCTTAACACTGCTGTTATAAGGCAGAAATAGGTATACAGTGGTGCCGCCGGAGTATAACAAAATAGAGTTCCACCACCTTTAAAACGTGCTTGCTCTACATTAATTTTTATTATATTATTATGTCACAATGTTTTCACTGTGGTTTTTTCGTAAGCCAAAAAGATAAGGCTTAACTTTTCCTCAATAAAACCTTCAGTATACGGCCTACTTATGTGGAGCACATACTAACATAAGGTTCGAGCTTTGAGCGTGAAAGGATTTCGATTTTATTTTGAAACCGCATTTATTTAGATCTGTGGAACCCTTTGTGGTTCGATTATGAGATGGCACCACTGTCACTACCTATTTCTGCCTTGTCAGAATGTAAAACTCAGCTGTGTTCTAGTTTGAGTATGGTGGGGCAATAATTACTTATCCAAGGTGTTCTAACTTAAACCTCAGGGGTAGCAATCTATGATCGATTTCGGGCAGAAATCTAACTAATTCTGGGGTTCACATTCACAGATGTCAAAAAAGGTGTATAAAGATCTCGCTTCAAAGCCGGCAATGCATTGCTGGCTCCTCTGGTATTGCAAATGTCCATAGGCGACGGTGACTAATTTCCATCAGGTAGCCCGCCTTTTCGTTAAACTTAAATATCAAAATATCCATGGGTGGCAGTAGTCACTTACCATCAAGTGGACTGCATATTCGTTTGCTACGTCATTATAAAAATATACTGATGATTTTACAAATATCAGAAAATAACAAAACATAACAAAAATTACGTAAATAAAAATTTCCAATATTATCCTTGACCTTTCCAACATTGTTTAGATACCGTCTCAAAAACCGCTACATGACTAACCCCATCAACGCCCTTACTTTCTTGGCAGTCGAAGGCCAAGTTCAAACCGCAATGAATCACTTTCCTTGTGATTCATGAATTATGTTTTTATCCTAACCACACTGTTCGCTATTCACTTTTACTTTTCAAACAATTGAACGGTAGGCATAGTCTACATAGTATAGGATAATATTATTGTTTTTATTATACTCTAAGATATGACTAGATTATGAAAATATTTCACCTGTGTAGATTAAACATATATGTAGATTCAGAACTAAATGTACATTCAGCATTCGGCATACCTTGTCGTAATCGAACCCGGGATTCTATGCATGGTACACCCGATGGCTGATACGACGTCAAAATTATTTAACTAATAATCAAAACAGATCAAAAAATCTAAAAGTAGATTCTTACAGAACAATATCAATTTTTAAAAATCATTTTTGAAAAATACATCTTACCTTTTTTAGTTCTATCATTTCGTATCAGACTTTATTGTTTTTAATTTTCTAAATTATGTAGAACAATATGAAAGAATCGGCATTTCTTGAAAGTACATTCTTAATTCAATAAATTAATTTAGAAAGCCTTTCCAGAAATAAAATAACCTAGATATAGTTATTTTTGATATATAAAAACTACACATCTTTATTGGACATATGTAGGACCCGGAAAGAATAATGCTTAGCTGGGAACACATGTGAGCAGTTTCGATATTTGACGGTCTCTAATATATAAGAATTTATTTGGTCCTTTCTCAAGAATAGAACAAAATTACTTTTCGCATTAAAGGAAATATTGGATATAATAATTTATTATAGAATATATTGTGTTTGTTAATGAATTAGGCTAGGATTTTTTAAACAAAAAGTATGTCGGGTAAAACTATAAAAAGTTAAGTCTGTTCACTGACCTCTAAAAAGTCAGTATTCAATTATTTATTTATAATTAAAATTAAGATACCTTTTGTCACTTACGCAAAAATGGATATTTCTACAGAAAATTTGAAGTAAGTAGCAATTATCATCGATTAAGTTACTAAGTTTAATAACAGTTTTGATAGATTTTTCAAAGAAATTAAGGTAATTTAATAGAAACAAATTCCCATTAACTCTGTTGAAGGGTTATAAAATACTTGACTAACAAACATTCGGCCGTAAATCCGGTCATTTATCTTCTTAAAAGGTTTAAGGGCTGTTCACGAAGGGCTAGTTAATCACTATTAATTAACACGTTAAGCTGCACTTTCGAACAATGCGTATTGCGATTATATTCTGCAAATCTATTGGTCCATTTATCTATAAAATCGATCGCATAATCTGATTCAATTAAAGTAGAGTCTTCTTCCCACGCAGCCCAAATCAAAGTTATACATTTGTAAAATTAATATAGGTACATGTAATACGCGTAGCATATTAGCATGCAGTTTACCTAACATTAAATGTCAACTACCTCCCAAGGTAATCTTTGTCTAATCAACCTCAGATAAAATTTAAGCCCTATAAGAGAAGCCTCAAATGAGAACTGGACCCCTGACGGTTAATTGGAATGCTTCCTTTAAAACTACAACTCCTTAGCCAACGAATCATATAAACAAACAACATTGTTAGGACCATTTTTATAAGTAGTAGTAGTAAAATGTAAAGTTTGAAAGTAATGATGCTATAATATTAAAGTTTTAGCTTTAACATGTACTCATACGTTTTATATGTTTTTTTCCACGATAATTAAATCTTCAGTCGGACGCCACAGAAGTGTACCTTAAGGTGCGGAATCGATTTATTTGAAGCGTAAATCGAAAGGGTTAGGTATCGAGTGCCACCGATCTCGATTAATCGAGGTTGTTTATGGGGAATCTACTTTTTTCAATCTCGTTTTCCGGGTAATCCGATTCATCGGAAACTAACCGTTGAGTTAAGGGTTGATTCGTAAAAGAAATTGTGCGCATTGAACCGTGATGTGGTGGTTGTGTTTGTGGAAATTGGATTTTTTTAAGGAATTGAAGTAGCAAACGGGCATCAGGAGCAGTAAACATTATCTAGAGTCAATACTGTGTCAATACACAGATGTAGTTATCTTTAAATTACTTTTATAGCACAGTGTGACCTAAGCCCGCACTTTACGCACGCCTCTCCGCGTGCGAGTGGACTTATGTCACGCGTACTATAAAATAAAATACGATACTAGTGACCTAAGTTGCCGCACGGCGTGAAGTTAGCGCCCGAGCGAAGCGAGGGTGATGTACTTAGATCACCCGTATCGTAATGTACTATTATCTATCTATTATGACGAAGAAACCGTTGGATTCAGAAGGCACAGAATAAGTTGAAGTGGCGCCATTTAGGGGAAGCCTTATGTCCAGCGGTGGACCTCAAAAGCTTGATAGAAGTATAGAAAAAAGTTCATTTTAATTAAATAAAGCTACAAAAGCTCGACATCCCAAGCAATCACAGTAACGAACAAACCTACCTTTGTGCAAGCTTGTCAGGGTTCAAAAGCTTACCACAACCCTCGGATAGAACTAATAGTTCAAAAAGCTTTGCAAGCAAACAAAACGAAAACTGTCGTCCCCACACTTCCATCGAACCGGAAATCCGTTCATCAAAAACGAATATTTTTTTAAGTTTTTTTGACAGCTCGAATAGGGTGAGCATGATTTTTTAGGTTTTTTACGATGTCACAAAGTTTGTTTTCCAGTGTTAGTGGTCAATGATAACCATGGGTCATAAATACCTATACTCTAATTCAACCCTCTCTGATCAATCTCTATCTGATATCCTGCGAATCAGTACTATGCGATCAAAATAAAAATAGAAATTAAAATGACCTTTAACTAAAATGTTTCACTTGAATATCGTTTTGCAAAAATAAATATAAATAATTAACTTTAATTGTTTCTACAATTTTAAATAATATATGTACCTACACGTAAAATTACATGCACTTAATTTTTTTTTGAAATCGTTACTATTCAGTTAAAGGTTATTTTCTTTCTTTTTATTCTTATTATCGCATCGTACGCAACAACACCTCTGTTATGAGGAAGGCGGTACTTCAATAGTAGATTTACAAAAAATACCGCATTAAAACATGATAACATTTCTAACATACACATTATCGGTAAAATCCTTGTAAGTTTAGATCGATAAAGTCCTGTATTTTACGTTTTTATTGGCAACCTATCTGACAGAGCCCGTATGATAAAGGAATTAAAACTGTCTGTGTTGCCTGTTCGGGATTGAGGTATTTCCGTGACCCATATACGAATATTCATATGTAGAGATCAGAAGTCGGGTTTTTCATGTAATAGAAGCGAAAAACGAGCTTGCAGTTCGCCTAACTTCATAATGCAGTTACTATCGCCTTATAAGGTCTTATAAGATTATGTCTTACTAGCTGATCCCCGCGGTTTCACACGCGTTAAAAAAGTAAAAAGGAATACTTATCTGAACATAGGTAACATCCCGCGCTTCCGCGAGGGACCTCATATGCGCGCGCGCTAATCCTTTTTTAAAATTAAAGTAACCTACACCTTCAGCTATCTGCCAATGAAAGTCTCGTCAAAATCGGTCCAGCCGTTTAGAAGATTAGCTCAGCCAAACAGACAATCAAAATTTTTTTTACAGGTATCGTGTATACTTTCATATGCATTGAATAAAAAATGTTATAATGAAATCACAAACAAACACTTCAATTTTATTTATTTGTATAGATAAGACATAATCTTCGTTAAGCTGAATTAAAATGCGCCTTAGATACCTTATTGCATCTTTTAAACCTAAACACAACGGTGACTTTCCATAGAAGCAGAAATGTCAATATGTTATTATCATACATAGACTCCAGATACCATTTCTATAATATTAGAAATACAGAAACATAGAAATACAGAAATAAGGCCGAGTGTTCATGCTATAATACAAAAACATCGGAATCCATAGCGATTTAAGAGACAAATATAATCACCACAACACAATACCGCGTTCTGATTGAGTCTGCCCTTAACTTGGCCACTTGTCAGACTATAGACTTTTTTTATATGCTCGAAGTAGCAAACGAGCATGCAGTCCACCTTATGGTAAGTGGCAACTGTCGCTCATGGACATCTGTAATCAACCTCATATAAAATCAAGGTCCTACCTGAGGTTGAGCACAGATGCGTTGCTGCCCTAAGGACTGAGCTGGAACGCCTCGGATAAGTATGTCTCACTTTCCACACCCTGCAGACCAGAACGCAGCTGTGCCCAACACTGCTGTTATAAGGCAGAAATAGGTGTAGCGGTGGTGCCGTTGGAGTCGAATTTCATAGAGTTCTACCACCTTCGAATTTTTTTATAGAAGTAGCAAACAATGCAGTCCATCTGATGGTAAGTAGCCATTGGCGCGTATGGACATCTATACTTGACATGTTCGATCTGGATCATGCCTGGGCATGATTAGTATTAACTGCGGTTGGCCACGCGTTGCTACCTCTGATAACAAGGTTGACACGCCTCGAAAAAGTACATATGTGATAGGAACTTTAAAAGACACAGCAGTGCTGCTGCTGTTATGAGACAGATATAGGAGTGACGATGGTGCCATCGAAACCGAACCACAATGGTTCTTATCTTACACTTACCATCAGGTGGACTGTATACCAGTAACATCACCAATATAAAACAATATCTATCAATAGAACAGTAGCCTAACAAAATCCTCAAAGGCAATATAATCCCATATTGTTATTGAAGGATCGCCGGTGTGAGAGTCCCCGGGGGTCCATGAATGTGTGTTATTTATCGGAAAACAGCCGTATTGTGCGCATCACATCAAGGTCCGGATCCCGTATGTAATTGAGTTTGTCCTTGAAATATCTACTTTGTTGTCCCCTTATTAGCTCGGGATATGGTCTTTCTGTCTTCAAGTATGTTGTTTTATGTAACGTAGTATCTAGTTACGTAATTTAGTTATCTGTATTTGTTCTTCATCTTTGTCTTTATGCTATTGTTAGAGCAGTAATGGTCATTTCTTGTTCGTTATTCGCACGCACTATTATACTGTATTGAAACGCACATGAAATTTTTGCCACTAGCGGTCACCCATCCATCTACCGACCGCGCCCAACGTTGCTTAATTTTATAGATTGCTTAAGATCAACGCAATCCGCAGGTCTAGGCGCGCTTCAAAAAAAATCACAGAAAAAATATAATCGTCATTTATTTTTTCAGTTTTATAAGAGAGAGTTAAATCACATTCGAAATTTCTGATAGCCCTTCTAATCTAGTCTTCACGACACGTTCTATGGTGATACTGTGGTCAGTAACCACAAAACAGTGAAACTGGTAGCAGATTGGTTCAGTCGAGCTTGTGGTTGAGTTATATAGGTACTTATTCCGCAAATGATATGGTTATAACTAGTAACGTATTTCTAATACCTATATAATTTTTTACATGATGGAAGTAGCAAACGAGCATGCAGTCCACCTGATGGTAAGTGGCCACTGCTGCCCATGGACGTTTGTATTCAACACATCCCAGATCGAGGTCGGCTACGATGCGTTGCTATCCCTGAGGACTAAGTAGCCATTTCTTTCACTTAAGTCTCCATCCGGCGATGCATTGGTGGCTTCTCTGGTGTCATAAATGTTCATAGGCGACGGAGACTACTTTCCATCAGGTAGCCCGTCTGCCTTATTGTTAGGCATCAATATACAAAAACTTAATGCTTAACTCTTTGTATATTTGAATCACAACATAAATATCATGGATCTATTTTGATACGCTTACTACTGTGCTACCCCTTAGACTACGGTCTTCGTTCTTATCATAAAATAACAGTCGTTTAATCTTTCCGGACGCTTCACAGTCAGTTTGATACGCTACGGTTTGGCCACAAATTGCGACATTACGCATTAGAGCAATGGTTAAATATACTGCAGGCATCCCCCAACTGTAGGGACCTGTCCAGTTGGACATAAAGAGGACATAGAAAGGTTTGCAGAGATACGTAGAAGTTTCATCATCGTCAACCCATTATTGTCTCACTACTGGGCACGGATCTTCTCTCAGTGAGAGGGATTTTTAGGCCTTAGTCCACTAGAACTCTCAGAAATGCAGGTTTCCTCACGATGTTTTCCTTCACCGTAAAGCAAGTGATAATTAATTAATTTCTAATACGCACATAAATCAGAGGTGCGTGCCCGGGATTTGAACCTAGAACCCCTCGATTGAGAAGCCAAGTTTCAACCATTAGGCTATCACTGCTCTATACCATTAGGCTATCACTGCTCTATAATTGCAGAAGTTTATAATCTTTTATCGGTAAGCTTTTCCCACTCTTATCTTTATATTACTTTATCTATAAGCTCTGTTATATCCCACACAAGGATAAGCAGTAATTGATATTCTACCGTTATTCACCGTGGCTGCAGCGAGACAAGTGTTGTCTATTTACGTCGGGTACTAGACGCTCCACTAAACTCGTGTGCCAATTCCTGATGCCGCGTAGGGCCACACCGTTAGCGAGAGCCCTTAGAACCATTCGTAATAATAGTGGCTTGAAGTTAATTACTCAATCAGCTCAGCTAACACTTAAGTTAATTATACGAACTATAATGAATTTCCGTTTTGTTTTATTGTTCCTCTGTGGTGATGATTGATTCAACATTTTATTGATTATACCGTCGTAGCAATACGATTTCACAGGCTACGACTCAATTCTTTCCGACGTAATATATAATTCTGGTTTGTGATCTAAATCATAAGATGTACAAGAGTTACAATACTTCTTTTATTCCTTAATCCACGTGTGTATATTGAAGGGTACAAGGTTGTGTAAGGGCTACCAGGGAAAATTTGCTTAAGTAGAATCGTAGCTTTGTAGATGGATTGATTGATTGAACTCATTATAGAATTCGACTTTCTTTCACCCAATCCTTTTCAGAGCTCTTCCTGTAAACATGTTTGGATTTTATAAATTTGGATTTTTCTATCGAAACGCAATTTACCCAAACTTATACGCATTCAAAGTGTTAATAGACAACATTGTTTTATTATTATCCAGTTTTAATTTGGACTTTGTCGACATATCGCGCACGCTAAGTAACGATAATGACAAACCGTCAAAGTGCTAAGTGCTAAACCACTGTTTTTGTGGCCTACTACAGTCTGGAGGTTGTTGAACCTGGCAGTGTACATCCGGCGAACAGAAAAACGTCTGTCTGCCCGTTCATCCGGTTTGGAAATATCTATTGCCGTTTCATTCTTGTATACCGATTGAGGATTAGAACTGACCCACTTTTGTAGTACGTAATAAGTATTAAGTTATAGGACAAGTTAAGTGGGAGTTGGAATTTTATACCCGATTTCACCAACGATTAAGTAGTCTGGAGACCGTTGGCTCATGAGGTAACTCTTGGCAATACTTATTAATACTTATTTTCGTGTCTAAATCAGTGATATTAACGTACGCGTTTTCATATTTTCAAATAGTAAAGGGTGATAGATCTCTTTGTGGTTCGATTCCGAATGCAACACTGCCGTAAGTATGACTACCTTATAACACTAGTATTAAGCTCTGGTTTAAGGGTATGGTAAGAGAAATCTTCATCTCTTCGAGACATTAACTAAATGCCACACAGCTGGTGTGTTTTCCACCACTAACTAAAATGTTCACTGACGCATTCCCCTCAGTTAAACAAAAGCCTGATATCCTCTAACTAGATTCCATTATTAACATTTCTTAATTCGGAAATCAATCACTGTTAAGCAAGATAACTTAACCGGACATAACGTTATCCGCTACCGGAGTGACGCCCACGATTCGAATCCCGGACGTTCAGCTGAGATATTCCTACCACTGTGACTTAGATCAATCAGTCACGATATTTCCGCAAATCACCGGATCTCTGTCCACACGCGGATATTTGAGAATATTTAATTCCTAGAATCAAGTGAACGGAATGAAAACTGATAGCTACATTAATATAATACTAGCTGATCCACGCGGTTCCGATCACGTTTAAAAAGTAAAACAGAAATACATATTAAAACATAACTGAAATACTTGCTATCCCACGAAGGGCCCACATGCACGTGTAGCGCGCGCTAATGATTTTTCGCAAATTAAAGAAGCCTTAGACCTTCAGCTATCTTCCAGTACAGTCCAGACAAAAAAATGATTGCATTTTTGTTATAGGTACCGCATACTTTCATATGCATATGAAATCACTAACAGACACTTCAATTTTATTTATTTGTCTCAGTTTATTTGCATAAATGTCTAATAAGTTATTTGTCATATCGCGGGAGCAAAGCGGAAATTAACGTCATGTAAAAACCATGATGAGTCCGTCGACCTATGGCTATGGTGTATGGTATAACTTCCCTATTAAAATACATACATAGATGGACAATTGATACACGTATAAATATAAACATATTTCTGTAAACATTAACACTAAACATTACACTGAAATACAATCCAGGTTGATGCGGCACATCTTTCCCTATCCTGCGGCACATCGTTCTCAATAAATATTTCAGTACTTTATTAATTGCATGAAATCTATCCTAATTTTACATGAAAATTAAAACTACATCAATTTTTTTTCATTAATGAGTTAGAGGAGATGAGAATTGAATAATCGGCATGGGCTCTCTACTCACCACCATATTTAAACAGACATTTTAGGAACATTTACTTCAGCGAGACAACCTTTTTATAATATCATAGGAAAATATTATGACATTGAATATAGTATATTAACATGTCTTTTTGCTTTTTATGCATACTTTTATTTGTTTAAATTAATCAATTATATCTCGAAGAGTAGAAACTGAAAAAAATATTAATCTTATGTCCCCTTAGAAATATGAGTCTTACCAGAATAAGAAGATCTCGAATTCAAGCATCTCTTACTATTTTGATAGTTTAGCTAAATAATCATAACTAAATAATCATAAAAACTATTTAATATTTTTGTTTATTAAAACATAAGTACACTTTTTAAACTGAAACTGACAACGCAGCCAGGCTACCAAATTGAAAGTAGCCATCGTCTCAAATGTACCTTTTGCCTGACTTTTATATCCTTATAACAATAAACTTTCACCATTTACATCGCATATCGTCGTCGATAGTATGACATATCGGTATTTCCTGCAATTTACTTTCAATTGGAAAAATTAATCTCAGAGGCATTTTACGCGGATATTGTGAACGGATCTACTCATATTGAAAGGAATTCAGTGAAACGAATATAATTTCACTTAGATACACCTGATATAATATTGTTCATGATTTCACAATCATTCATATCGAATTATAATTAAATTTAAACTGTGAAGGAAGCCATCCAAGCACAATTCGAAATCATAAAAGCGTAGCTTTGTTTTGGTTTGAAGATTGGTAAAGGAAGTAAACATAACTAAATACCTAAATAAGATAGTTTCTGCGCAAGTAAATTCAAATTAAAAATGTAGATTGAATAAACAAAAAAAACAACTACATGAAATCGAAATCTAACTTCAAGTCAATCACAGTAATGCTAACCCTAAGTACTAAATTGGATCGTTACTTACATTACTCATTCTATACCCTCAAAATTAGAAAATAGCACCGCTTAAGAGTGTTTTAAGGCCCAATGAAAGCCTGATGTAGGCCTGATGACGGAAGACGATGACTTTTCGATCCCATACACGAAGATCCCTCCATCTTATGAAATGAATTTAAAAGATCTATCACAGTCCTAAAAAAATTAAATATTCACTGAAGCTATCTTGATCAATTTTTTCTCATAAAATATCAAACAATAGCTAATCTTGAGTTTCTTTATACAAAGGAAATCCCCTCCAAGTCATTTCCTGACTCGGATTTGTTTGATCTCAACGGGTTGTGGGAAGACAATATCCGGTTTTGATTTTTATTGATGTGTTTTTAAATTATTTTGTAGACGTGCGTTTATTTGTGACAGAAATCAATACGATGGGCACCAGCGTCTTCCTGTGTACCATCAACACCTACTGCAGTCACCAACACGCATGCCAAGCGCAATAACTATTGACAAAAAGCTCCATTAGGGTAGTTCTATGTCCAGCGGTGGACCTCAAAATACTGACGAATCGATGGAAGTATCACAGACAGTCTTTTATGTGTCTTTTGGCTGCAATCCATCCAGCCCTGAAGCGTACTCCACGGATCTGCACTGGGATATTTTTCAACGGTTAATAACGCCTCTAAGTACAAATGGCAGCAGAACTATACGTCAGTTCAAATCAATTCGGAATTCGACAAATGAAACCTAAAATAGAATAGAAGGAAATGTACCTTAGCATCAACTAATTACATTTTAAACAAGAAACGTTCCAATAGTTTCAGAACGATCCAAAATTCCTCAAGCCAATCCAAAAGTTCTAAAACGCAATTACAGTTGTTTTCAATGCCAATAATTACTTCCAAGAAGACAAAAACAGAGAAAACTTTGGCACAGTTAGACGTTTAATTGCTTTTGATTTGATTTCGGGAAATTGAAACGGGATCGCGATAGCTAGTGACTTTTTGGCAAAAAAGCCTAAACAGAAGTAAAGCTTCTCACATCCATCGATCAGCCTTTTGAGATTCACTTTCTGGACATAGGCCTCCGCGAAATGGCACCACTCCCACCGGTCCTGTGCCCTCTGAATCCAGCGATTATCCGATGTGTTCTTCACACATTAATCCTCATCGCATTGTAGTTGACTATATATTTTATAAACCTAAGACAGAAGTGGCAAACGAGCATGAACAGTCCATGATGGTAACGAACCACTGCCGTCCATCGGCATTTGTAACTAATTCCAGGAAGATCAGAGTCCTGCTTGAGGCTGGCCACACATGAGGACCAAGTTTAAACGCCTCCTATAAGTTTGTCTGGTTGTATAAAATAGTTTTAGTGGTAGAACTTGCGTCAGATCTATTCAGCGTGAAAAATTCATACGTTTTGTTGGCTAAGTGTGGATATATATATTTTTATATGATCGAAGTAAGAAACGAGCTTGCAGTCCACCCAGTGGTAAGTGTCCACTGCCCCTGGACATCTGTGATCAACCTCAGATAAGATCAAGGTCCTACCTAAGGTTGACCAGAAATGCGTTACTATCCCTGGGGACTGAGCTGGAACGCCCTGGATAAGCATATCTTCCTTACGACACCCCTCAGACCAGAACACAGCAGTGCTTAACATTGCTGTTATAAGGCAGAAATAGGTGGGGCGGTGGTACCGCCGGAGTAGAATTATATAGAGTTCTACCACCTTTAAGCCGCTTTGTCTTGTTCACTTGAACAAGAAGCTACCAGCTTAATCCTCAGGAAAATAATCACATAAAGATTTCTGGTATAAAAGTTCCGTCTAATACCTGAAGTGGAGTCGATATGGGTGGGCGTGACCACTTACCATCAAAACTGTATATTACATAAAAAGATATATTGTCAAAGCAATTTGTACTTTTATTTAATTATCGAGCTAGGCCTAAAAGCACGGCGGTAATCAGGCGGAATTCCCACGACTCGATGTCCCGATTTCATTACGCGAACCCGGATGTGGTCAGCTACCGTTACTCCATTCATAGAGCAAGAGCAGATTGGTAAATAAGACACTTATAAATACAGCCACCAACTATATTTACCACTCTGTGTGCGTTTGGCTTTAATAAATCGTGTTACGTTAACTTGTGATTACTGAGTTGCATATACGTGTTGAAGATTAATTAGTGTGGTGTTGTGATATAAGGACGATTTAAAGTGCAGTGTAAGGAAAGTAAGTTTGAGATTTTCGGATTTTATTGGCCATTAAATTTCAAAAGATGATGATTATTTATGGAACAGGATTGTGTTGTTAGATTACTTGGTGGTGTTTTTGCGTGCGCGTGCTTGTTTGTGTGTTTGCTTGTTAGTTATAAATAGATAAAGTAGTTAAAAGAGCGAAATTATGTAATTTTTTTTATAATATAGTAAAAAAATATATGAAATTAGTACCGTCGATGTCCACTTGCTATTGCATTTTCATGAATATGAAAATGTGAAACATATAACTTCAAATTTGAAATGTGTGATAAACACTCCCGTACATAAGACAAGACATTCCAAGTTAGTCTTTAGGAGGAGAAAATGTAACTTGTAGTTAGCTTCAGGTAGGATACCAACCACTTGACGTACTTATCCGAGGCGTTCCAAGTCAGCCCTCAGGGGTGGCAACGCTTCTGTAGTCAACCTCAGATAGGACCTTGATCTTATCTGGGGTTGATTACAGATGGCAATGTCATTTACCATCAGGTAGACTTTATGCTCGTTTGCTACTTCGATCATATAAAAAAAACGTTCACCACAAACAGATTCAACAGTGACCACGCTGACCACTTATGATCAAAGAAACTGCACGCTCGTTAACCTTTCATAAAATGCCGTTAGAGTAACATTACGTTAAATTAATGATACATTGTACAAGTACTTATTATTATACATACATTGTTGAGCACAAAAACTCATTTTAAATACGATTTATCAACAACGCTCGGAAGATTACCTTAATACAAAGACTGGTGCCTAAAATTTGAAACAATCCTTTGATCTCCGTTCCGTAGTATCTATACAAATAAATACAATTGAAGTGTCTGTATTATCCAATTAACATTTTTTTACTAAATGTATATGAAAGTGTACACGATAACTATAACTAATATGCAATGTTATATTTTTTGTCTGTCTGTCGGTCAGTCAGTCTATCAGTCTGTTTGTTTGATATAATCTTCTTAACCGCTTGACCGATTTTGACGGAACTTTCACAGAAAGATAACTGAAGTTCTAAGGCAAAACATAGGTAAAATTTTATTAAAAAAAACATTAGCCCACCCTCGGTCATTGCGCATTGCGGGAGAGCAGGGTATCACTTACGTTTGAATGTCTATGTGTTTTTACTTCTTTAAGGCGGGTGAAACCGCGGGAATCAGCTAGTACCTTAATACAAAGACTGGTGCCCAAAATTTGAAACAATCCTTTGATCTTCGTTCCATAGTATAACGTAATATAATGTAAGGGAATAGCGGATTACGCGGGTAGGGTAGATAATACGGTATTAACGTATTGTGACGTTGTTCCATAATGTTTTAAAGCTTTGGATATTGTTTTGTTTCAGTCATAGCCAAGGGGCTTGAAATTTATTGTGGGTACCTATATCAGAAGAGTTGTTAAAGACGATGAGGTCATTCTCGTATATGTCAGTAATTGGTAAACTGTTATGAATAAGGTGGTAGTACCATTGTAGTTGACCTGTGGTACCACTATCACACTTATTTACGATTAAAGCAATTAAGCTACTTTATACTGATGTGAAAACCGAAGATAACACGAAGATTAAGCATATAGTCTTCCGGTATTCTCAGGGGTTTTAACTTAGTCCTCAGGTGACGTAGCCAACTTATGAGGCTCCAACCCATATGAATTAATTAAAGATTTTCGTAGGCAGTAGGGACCACTGATCAAGTAGACTTCGTATCACAAACTTTAAATCTACCTATACAAATTAATAAAATTGAAATGTCTGTTCGTGATTTTAAAATAACAACTTATTACTCAATGGATATGAAAGCATACAAGATACCTATAACGAAAATGCAATGAAACATTTTTGTCTGTCTGTTTGGCTGAAGTAATCTTCCAAACGGCTGGACCGATTTTGACGGGACATTCACTGAAGGATAGCTGAATTTCTAAGGCGTAACATAGGCTACTTAAATTTTGGAAAAAACATTAGTGAGCGCGCCATGTGCATTTGGCAGCCGTCGCGGGAGAGTGGGGTGTTACCTATGTTTAGATATGTGTTCTTTTTACGTTTTTAACGCGGGTGAAACCGCGGGGATCAGCTAGTAATAAATATTATTTGTAGATAAACAGACAAACCCTATAATTTATTAGTATACACAATATAAATACTAAACAAAGGAGTCTGCACAGTTCTAATACCGGTTCTGAGGTATTTGTATCATTGGGTCACAGCGCATCCGGATTCGATTCCGACCAATCTAGTGTCGATCTAGAGCAATGTCCGGTCTAATGAATGTATTTAAAGTTGTATAGGTGAATTTTATTGTAGTGATACAGTTACAAAATAATATGTTTTATGTGATTGAAGGCAAAAGGAGGCAAAAGGAGTACAGGCCGCCCCCCGACCAGGTGGACTGATGACCTGAAGAAGACAGCGGGAAACCGCTGGATTCAGAAGGCACAGGA